>APFE030661276.1:159936-171955 GCA_000404065.3 Pinus taeda | reverse complement strand
ATTAGTATTTTGGACTAAGAATATATATTATTAAATAAATCATTTTTATTATTTTTATTTTTATAATTTTAATGACCATTAGAATTATTTGATTAAACAACCCATGGTTATTTTCCAATTTAAATAAATAAATTACTTTTGATGATATTCTCTCATGTACCGACCCGGAACAATGGAGGAAATGAGGGGAAAAATGGCGGCTGCTAGGGTTTGAGCGTTCTGTGACAAACACGGGCTCTGTCCCTTTGTTGGTGTAGCAGCGGTAGGCCGTTTCTTCAGCTGCTGTCTATGATCACAGTCGCGGTTAAGTTTTCCAAGGGGCTGAGTACTCAGGAGGTCTGGAAGCAGTCTTCACCCACCTCGAAGCACTGTTTCGTCAAGGTCAAGTGTTGACCGACCGCATGGAAGCAGAGTGGTCCAGTGGGGCCCCTACTTTCAAACAAATAGTAATGCAGAAGCAGAAGCAATACAGGAAGGAAGGGGTCAGGATTTCTGGGCTTGACAACAATAAGGAGCATAGCAGGAGGAATAATGAACAATCTCAAGAGAAAACTCACAAGACATACGAAACAACGTATGGCGCAGGCACAGAGACGGAAAGCCTGACAGGGGCTAAAGACAAAACTCCATTAATAATTAATTCACCAGGAAACGAGAAACGACAAAATGATGATGAGCGGAAGCAAATAGGTGACAGGCAAGGAAATCCGGAAAAGGAGGGGGAACCTGGTTCAAACCCCAATAAATACACTTCATCCAGTGGAGCTTGCAAACCGAAAAACACCAATAACCTAAGGGTAGTCATAACTGACCCAGAGATTCAGGCATACAGAGAGCACATGGCAGAACATGCCATCATCTGCAAGTTTATGGGTATTTGGCCATCTGAGAGAACTCTCTGTTATTGGATCAAACATCATTGGAAACCTCGAGGGGATGTCAAACTTCACCTTGGAGCCAAGGGTTTTTTCACTGTTGTCTTCTCCAACCTAGAAGATAAGGACAAAGTTTTTGAAGGGGGCCCATATTTTTTGGCTTCAGCAGGTTTGTACATGAGACCATGGAAACCAAATTTTGCTCCGGAGAAGGAGTCTTTCACCCAAGTCCCAGTCTGGATCCGTTTATTCTCTCTTCCAATAGACTGCTGGGGTCTGAATGCACTGAAACAAATCGGTGACAAGCTGGGGACATTCATCAAGGCTTCTGAATCTACTCTCCAAAAAAGATACACTTCCTATGCCAGAATATGTGTTGAAATGGACGTCTCTGGGGCACTACATGAAGGACTCTGGTTGGAGTACAGGGACGAGGACTACTTTCAGGATATCGATTATGAGCAGATTCCCTTCCGTTGCCGCAAGTGCCACGAACATGGGAATTTGATAAGGGACTTCCCTATGATCAGGAAGGAACTAGAGACCGAAGCAGCTCAAGCCCATAAAGACACAGAAGCCTTCATCAAACCCAAATCCAGACAGAGAGCGAATAGAAGAAAGAGTTTCAAAGGAAATACTGAGAGGAATAACCACAACAATCCTTTTGTGATCTTACATCCTGAAACTGACTCGGAGGACAAGCACAAAACCCTAACATCAGCAGCAGAGAATGAGGAAAAAGAAATACCAACAAAGGAAGATATGCATGAAGGAGACCTCAATAATGAGGTACAAATGTAGGAGAGAATAGAGGAAACCGAAGAAGAAACTGATATGCTAACCAGTGATGGCGGTAGCGAAGATCAAGAATGGGAAAACGCGTTAGCTAGGGATGGATTGAACCTACCAGCAATTGTTGAGAACTAGAGATCCTGAGGCATAGAGAACGCATCGGAGGAAGAAGTCAGGAAGGTAAACGACCTGTTCATAGCAAGGCAAAAAGCAGAACAGGAAACTAGGATTAGCGAAAGGCAACAACTTACATTCAAAAAGTCCTTTATGGAAAACATCCAACTCAAAACAAAAGAAAAGAAGAGGTCGGAAAACAAGTGGTGAAGCTCTACAGGAACTAGGCATGATCATGATAAACTCAGGAAAGATGAAGGCGCTAAGCGCCTTCCAGTATTTCCAATAAAACTCAGTTAAATATGAAGATAATCTCGTGGAATGCCAGAGGGCTTAACAGCCAGGCGAAACACAGGATCTTAAAGCGGAAAATCCAAAAATATAAATCGGAAATTATGTTTTTACAAGAAACCAAATGCAGCAGTCCCAATATCAGCAATCTTTGCAGAAAGCTTGGGAAACATATGGAAGTTCTAGAGAATGCGAGTCAGGGAAGAGAAGGAGGCCTTGCAACCATGTGGGACACAAAGGAAATCCAGATGTTATCGGCGGAGGCAAATAAGCACTTCATGGCGGTGGAGCTCCAACCCATAGGTAACTCTGGTTCCTTCCTCTGTATCAATATCTATAGTCCTCTGAAACTAGAAGATAAGATAATTATTTTAGAAACATTAACCAAGCTTATTAGAAGACATCCTATATCTAAGTGTATTTTGGGGGGCGATTTCAATATGATAACCACCCTTTTGGAAAAAAAAGGAGCTCTCAGGAAACTGAATAGAGATGCGGAAGCCTTCACAGACTTCATTGAAACTGCTAAACTTGTAGATATCCACCCCAAAAGTGGCCTTTTCACCTGGAAAAACAGAAGGGGTGGTGATAGATTAATAGCTTCTCGCTTGGACAGATTCTTAATCTCAGAAAGCATCATAATGGATGGCATAACAGCGGAATCAGATATCCTTCCCAGTGGGGGATCAGATCATTGGCCAATCTCGCTTATTGTTGAAGTACTGGGCACCCCCAGGAACAAACCTTTCCGGTTTGACAAATTCTGTTTAGACCACCCCAACTTCCTTGAGAAGGTAAAGAAATGGTGGTCAGAATCCTTGGAGGTGAGCGGTTCCAAGATGCTCAATCTACAAAAGAAGCTAAAAACAACTAAAGAGAAGATAAAATAATGGAACAAAACGGTTTTCGGAAACATATTCCAGGAGAAAGCCATTCTCGAAAATAAACTGGAATAGATCCACAAAGATGGTGCAGCAGGCAACTACAGCGCCGAGGCTATGGAACAGGAAAAAATTCTTTCTCAGCAGTGGCATAAACGGTGCTTTCAAGAAGAGACTCTTTGGAGACAGAAATCGAGAATTCAATGGTTAAAAGAGGGAGAGATGAATACTAAATTTTTCCACAGGTCGGCTCTAGACCATAGAAGTACTAATAGAATTCTCGAACTGAAAAATGATGCAGGGGAGATTCTAAAAAATCACAATGACATTTCTGCTTTGCTCTCGGACCACTTTAAATCAATTGCTCAGGAACCACCCATAAATAGAGATGAAGCCATCAAGGATTTAACAGCTGCCATCCCCAAGTCTATTACCTCAGATCAGAATTGGGCCCTTTGCAGGGAAATATCGTTGGAAGAGGTGGATGAAGCGATTAGAAGCATGCCTAATGATAAAGCTCCAAGTCCAGATGGCTTCACCATCAATTTCTACAAGGCCTGTTGGAGCATCGTCAAACAAGAAGTTTGGGAGGTAGTGGAGGATTCCAGACGTTCAGGTACTATTCTAAAATCCCTCAACTCCACCTTTCTAGCACTCATACCTAAGGTTGAAGAAGCCAAGACACCTGAAAAATTTAGACCCATTGCATTATGTAATGTAATCTACAAGATTATTTCAAAATTCATAGCAAATAGACTAAAGACGATACTCCCTGGTATAATCTCAGAAGAGAAATCGGGCTATGTTGAGGGTAGACAAATTCTCAATAACATCTTGTTAGCACAGGAGATGATTCACTCGCTTCATTCAAGAAAAGAAGCAGGCATGCTCATGCAATTGGATCTGTCAAAAGCTTATGAAAAAGTTAGCTGGAAATACCTTGAAGCGGTTCTAGGAGCTTTCGGCTTCTACAGGACCTGGATCTAATGGATACTTGCTCTCATCAAATCTCCTAGATATTCCATCCTTGTCAACGGTGCTCCTTCTATCCCTTTCACACCTTCAAGGGGGATAGGACAAGGGGATCCCTTATCCCCTTTTCTCTTTGTTATTCTGATGGAAGGCCTCAGTCGAACCATTGCCAAGAAGAAAGCGGAAGGGACCATAAAAGGTCTACAGCCTATAAGATCGCTCCCTGCCACTACTCACCAACAGTTTGTCGATGACACCATGTTACATGGTTCACCCACTGTGAAGGAGGCGGTAGCTTACAGAGCTATCCTGGATCTCTTCAGCCTTGCCTCTAGCATGGAAATTAACTTTTCTAAATCCACTATTTTCTTTTTCAATACTCACCCGACAGTTCAAACTCACTTATCCCAGCTGCTAGGATTTAGGATTGGCTCCCTGCCATCGATATATTTGGGAGCTCCTATGAATCTCATACCCTGGCAAAAAGTGCATTGGGAGAAAATACTTGCCAACATGAAGAAAAGATGCTCGCACTGGATGAATAGAGCCCTCAACCTAGTGGGTAGACTCATCCTAACCAAAGCAGTCCTTCAGGCCATCCCGCAATACCTTCTCTCTATGCTTCCTACCCACAAGGGAATTCTGCAGCAAATGAGAAACATTCAACGATCCTTTCTATGGAGTGGAAATGGGGATAAGAAAAAGTGTGCTTTGGTGGCTTGGAATAAACTCTGCATGCCGAAATCTAGGGGGGGACTGAATCTGGTTGATCCAGGGGTGGTCAACCGGACCTGTGGAGCTAAAATATGGTGGAAATGGATTAGGAATCCCACCTTACCGTGGGCTAGACATTGGAAGGAAAAGTATGTTCCAGACTGTGACACTCAGGACCTCATCAGACTACAGGAAATCCCAGAAGGTTCACCCATATGGAATTATGCCAAACATAACAAGAACCTAGTTCAGGAGCACAGCTTTTGGGAGATTCGTAATGGTAGGCTGGCCTTGTTCTGGGAAGATGCTTGGCAGCAACTCCCTAAACTAGATTCACTAGAACTAACAACCATAAAGCAAACCAGTCAAACTCAGGATAGATACAGAGTCAGTCAGTATTGGAATCAAAACAATGACGATGCTAATTGGAGGGAGTGGATTAACTTAAATCCTGGGAACATAGAGGAAAACAACCACACTTATCAACATTTCAATGAGCGTATCCTAAAAAGAAAGATCAAGAAAACTGAAGAGGATGATAAGCTAAGGTGGGGGCTTAAAGGCAATGGCGACTTCTCACTGAAAGAGGCTAGGAACATCATAGAAAAGGAAGAACATGCAGAGGTTGTGCCGTGGTACAGCAAGGTATGGGACAACCTTCTATGGCCAAAGATCAGAACTTTCCTCTGGCTTCTGATGAGAAATAAGACTTTAACTTGGGACAATTTTTGCAAGAAAGGTTTCAAGGGACCCTCAAGATGCCCCATGTGTTGTGTGGAAGAGGAATCCCTGAACCACCTTTTCAACACCTGTGAATGGGCCTGTCATTTATGGAGTTGGATGGAAGGGATTCTCAACAGCTCTGATCGGAATAGGGATTCCATTCACAGTACTGTACTGAATTGGAAGAAAGACTTCTCTAGCATACAAAGAGTCAATAGCATTTGGAAAGAGGTACCAGGGTTTCTACTCTGGTCTATCTGGAAGGAGCGCAACCACAGAGTTTTCCAAGATGAACATAGGAACATTGATTTCTGTAAAGACAACATAATAACCAATGTTCAGCAATTAATTTAAACAAAATGTAAAGAGGAAAGCAACGAGAGGCCGACAGTACAGGACTTACGTATATTGAAAAGCTTCCGGCTGGAAGGGACCAACAACATTACTGTTCCAAGACATAGAATGCAGCCACCTTCACAGAATGATAAATGGCAGCGTCCACCAGAAGGAGGTTTGAAATTGAATTTTGACGGGGCCTCGAGAGGCAACCCCGGCATGGTAGGAATTGGAGGTGTCCTATGCAACCAGCATGGAGAAATTCTCCACATCTATTATAAAGCGCTCGGGGAAAGCACAAATAATGAAATGGAGTTCGCAGCTCTAGAGCATGGTCTAAGAATTGCAAAGTCCAGGTGCCTCTGTAACATAATTTTGGAAGGGGATTCATCACTGGTCATTTGCACAACTCAAAATTTGCAGCGGGGCACTAAGGTAAACAGAGCTACAAAGCATTGGCGACTAGCCAAAGTCACGGAAAACATTACAGAACTCATGGCTGGCATGAAATGTCTAGTCTTCCATGTGGTTAGACGTCGGGCAAACGGACTGGCAGATCACCTGGCGAATTGTGGAGTAGACAGTCAGGAAAGAGGATGGGACAGCTGTTGGGAGGAGGTGGACTGCCCGAACTTGAAAACACGATGCGCACAACTGGCATAGCAGGACTTAAACGACACCGACTGGGCATGACCGGCAACGATATTTTGTCCGGCACCGTAAAAAGTAAACTTCGGGCAACGGATGGGTTTATTATCACAGAAGCTGGACGATTGGACAGTGGCGGCGGTGGTCATCAGTGCGAGGAAGAGCCAAACATGGGAACCATCAACTTGGTTCATGCCACAAGAAAATCCATAAAGACCGTTTGGGGAGATAGGACAATTGCCTCAAACCTCATAGGAAGGCAATCAGTAATATTTATGCGCCTGCAGGGGAAGGATTTGAGAGGTGTGCGAACACCCTCTGCATTAATTACAACAGTACCACTACTCTGGATTGGAAGGAAGGGCATTCTCTGGAGAATTCTATGGCTAAAAGCTATTTAACTAGGAGTTCGGGCTCGGTTTCCTCCATATCGGTCCTTTGCTCTGCTAGCAACCACAACCAGCCTATTAGTGGGAGGAATTACCGGGAGATTTTCAGAGGGAATAGTATGGATGCAGGAAGCTGTAGATGCGCTGCGGCCAACCGAGAATTACGCATGGCGCAGAACACGTATGAAACTCGTGCCTCAACGAGAAGCAAATGCAAAATTGCGGAGATGGAGGCTGAAGTGAAACAGGAAGAAGAGCAAAAGTAGGGAGGAGCCGCCGCGGATGAGGTTGATTGGTTGAGTGACCCGGGTATGCCCGCCAAAAGAGCAACTCAATTTAATCGCACTAAGGCGGAGAGCTGGAGGATAAAGACTCTCCTGGCGAAAGCCCTGGAGATGAAGGAAGATGGGAAGCAGCCCACCGGGAAGGAGAACCCAGCTCTGGAAAATCAGTCAGGTAATCCTCCCGAAAACCATGAGTCACTGGAGCTCAGAATCTCCGTTGTTTAGGAAGGGGTGGAAGTGGTGAACAAGAAACTTACCCTGCTCATCAGATTGCTTAGGCAGACTTTGAGCCCGGACCCCCTGGTGCAGGATCAAAGGATGAAGGAGGCTCAGGACTTCCACTCCATGCAGGAAATGAAAGCCAAAATAGACAGGCACATCCTGGACGTGGGATTGGATGCAGTAAGTAGGATTGGCGGTTTCCCGCACCCTGGCGGGCTCCCCTAATCTTCTGTTTCTTTCTGTTTGGTTTTGTCTACTTCGGCTCAACGCCAGTCCGTCTTGTCTCTCTCTTTTCTCTTTGTGTTATGTACTGGCCTCGGCCTTATGCTTAGTTCTTATGCTTCGGCCCTATGCTTTGTTTTATGTCAATGTCCAAATTTTGAGAGTGTTGTAGCGCTCTTTCTCTATGTTCAAAAGCCAGCCGCCCTGCGTGGTGTGCAGTTCGTTTTTTGAAAGGCTCGCATGGTGGCTATTTTGGTTTTGGAAGCCCAAAGCTGGTTCACAGCAAGGTTGAAATGGTCATCTAAGGTTTCCGTCTGCCTTGGCAGACTTTTTGTAAAATATTTTCTTCTTTAATATATATACTACTGACTTACAAAAAAAAAAGATATTCTCTCATGTACCTAATTTTACTTATTTCCAAACATAGAATAATATAATATTAATCTTAATATTATAAAAATATTAATAATATTAAATTTATTAATATAATTTTGACCTGGGTCCTAGAGTCCAAATTAGTCGTTATTTAGCCGTTGGAGTCTCTGCTCAGTCTATTTAACATGCTAGGCAGGATGTATGTCTTCAACTTGTCCTGATGATGAACCACACTAGTTGGTTCAAAACGCGTCGACAAAGGTCTATTTTATGTGATTTTCGCCGAAGCTCTTCTTAAAACCCAAATAAGCCTATGTGACCAATAAAATCGTCATTTTACCTTCCGATATGCTCTGGACTCCTTCCAATATCCCTTCAACCTCTATAAAGCCACTGAAGACCTTCTGTCACCTATGTTTTTCTTAACAGTTTCTGTGTTTTGTAGGTAAAGACTCCTGTTCCATGCTTACAAAGGAAAAATCCTACATACAGTTGGAAGACAAATACAAAGATATATCAGATTACTTTACCATGTGACATAAAATCTAAAGTGATTTACTGTTGAAAAACATAGTAAAAGCCTGAAAAGCACAGTAAAGGTAAAAATACACAGTAAAGGTTACTCAGCAGGGTCAAAGGATATTTACAGAGTTTAAAGAGTATCAGATGAAAGATCAAATGAAGGAGTCAGCCAGTGTAAAGGATTCAAACAATCTAGCAGGTTAAACGGTGAAATATCAAACAGCAAAGCTAGAACAACCTGAATAAAAGGGACAATAAGAAGCAGTTCAATAGATGCCCCTATATTCTTGCATGAAGATCTTTCCTTTCCTAGAATAAATCTTAATCAGTTTTAGGATATTTACTTAGTTTCATTATTGTATAAGTAACTCTCTTCTCAAGTTATTATGGGTTCGAAGTTTAGGATTCATGGTTCATTGCTTGTTAAAGTTGTAACTGTTCATTCTACTTTGAACCCGGTTGCACCTTTGAAACGAAGCCTTTGTAGACACTTTATGTACTCACTCTTTCTGTAACCTTAATACAAATAAGAGGATTCTGAATTTGGTTTTACGCAGTTTGTGTTATCCTGTAATTTTTTCTAGTTATCAATAATTATGTTTTACTTCATATGTTTATGACTTACAGAGATATCTAGGTAGGAATAATTGTGTCTCAATGTATTCCTATAAGCTCCTAAAGTGATCATCTATTAAGAGAATGGATTAATGAACTGTCTGTTTAGCTAATCCCCTCTAATCAATAAATCATCATCATCTTGTGTAAGCTTAAGTATACTGCCTTGAACCTTTGGAATGTAGTTTAGAATGTTTTCCTACTTATGAATGTTCTATTTTACAGTCTGGAAACTGTGATAATCATATTATTTTTTGTCTTATTCTCACCACTACTTTGATCTATATCATTGTGAAAAGTCTTATAGTAGCCCTTTGCTGAGATATTAATATAACCCAAAGGATTAATTACTTCAAATCTACATCTGTCTTCATTCATTGGTCTTCCAAAACTAAAACCAAAAACCCCAAAACAATTATTTTAGATGTTCTCACATTGGTAGCTGACCTACTACTATCTCAGAGGTACAACATGGCCAAAATAACATTGGTGGATCGCAGGGCTCATATATATGTGGCATGTAGGCCTCAAAAAATGTAAATGTTGGACCTAGGAACTAATCAACACGGTGATCATGGTAACATGATACGACTCATGTAACATGCGTTAAAAATCGACGGATTCGATTCGAGACTCCCATATTGTGTCTCTGGTACTGATGTGGAATGTCTCCTACACAAGCATACTTCAGTATGCGATGAGTCAATCCCTCAAGGTTCCTCACAATCTCCTCCTCATTGTCACTCCCTTCCTGATAAGGAGTGGAAACATCAATAGGGTGGGGAACGCGCTTGCCTATCAGGGACATCCCAGCAAGCCTCTCTAGTCCAATGTCTACATTAACAAGAGAAATGTTATAAGCACATATATACCAAAAATAATTTAAAAATTCTCAAAATTAAAAATTTTATTTTTTACCTTCATTGCCAAAATCCTCTCCATCTCATAAGGGCTTGTCCAAATCTCGACGGAAGTCAGTGCCTCTGTATGGCTAGTCCTCCACTTTGATCTTGTATCATCGTAGCCATGAAAAGAATGTAGGTAGGTATGAAATGTGCTAACTCCCAGTGATCTTGGGCACCAAACAACTCCAACGGGCCATCCATGGATCATGTGGCATAGCAGGATCTACCTCAGTCAGTTGATATTGGAACAGTGGTACCCATTCCAAGAAGAAGGCCACAAGCACAGATACGAAGCAAAATTTCTTAAAATTCCCTGCCTTAGCTTTGGACAGCTGTTGCTTTATGTTCGTCTTCATGGCCTCGGCCCAATTGAGGATTGTAGGAGCTATACAGTCCATAGCATAATGGAACTTCAACTTGTTGGTCTCATGCTCCGCCTGAGACCCTGCTACTCTATTGATGGTCAATAGAAGCACTCTTACTATTAGATCCCAAATAGTGGAAATCTCTATCTTCCCACTTTTGTATTTTAAGGCCTTAGGGAAGTGTCCAACAAGTAATGAAGATATGCTTTCCCCAATTGGTTGTGATCCATACAAGTTCATTGGTTCCCCTCAGTGGAACAGTTGAGTGATGAAGTATATACCTGACGTTTCCAACTCCATCTCCTGGTCACTAATGACAAATATCTCCGGATTAATGTCCCAAATACTAATCAGGTATCGAAGAAACTTAGGTTGGGCCTACATCCCTAGCGTGAGAAATAATTTGAGGAGCCTACAAGCCCTCAAAGCTTCCAAGAAATTTGGGTCATTCATTTCCTGGGTGTCAACATCCTCATGTTCCCATTCTTTTCATTCCACCATTTTCAGCAATTCTTTCCTGCAAAAGCCATTAATTTGAGTCAAAAATCATGTTTGGCCCATAAAATTTGAGTTTTAACAGTGATTTTTTGAGGAAATAGCGGTTTTCCCTATTCACAGTGTCGACGCACTAGTTTTAAAAATAGTTTTGCTGATGGTCCAACTAGCTTTTTTAATCACCCTCGGCCAAAGTGATTTCATGTCCAGAAGTTGCATCGACCGAGAGCGAAAATGTTTTTACAAAACCCCCTCAAAAAACTAAAAGGTGGTTCAGCGATTAACCTCTTGGATCTTCCACAATCTTCTCTGTAACAATTAGGAAAAAAGTTAGTAAAACGTTTTCACAACAAGGTAAAATGATAAATCGTAGAAATATATTTTCCTTTCTCCTTTTTATTCATTTTTTCATGAAAATATCATGTTTTTGTAAATATTAACCTATTTTGCCTCAAGAACTAGATAATACACTTTACCTTTTTGTGCAGCGACAGGTGATGGATGTTCGACGATGATGACGAGTCACATTTCGTCTCTTTCTCGACTCTTTAAGTGATCTGGATTTAAACAGGAACGCAATAGATTACAGAGATAACCATAAATACAGAGATGTGATAACCATAAATAAAGAGATGCAGCGGAAATAATACTTCATTTCATTAAGGGAAAATACTGAAATATGCTTACAACCAGAATTGGAAATAAACCAGCTAGGGCGATGGTAGCTTATCTCTGAGAAGAGATGTGCGGCTACATGCCTCTGAACTGTTCCGAACTTTTTGTTACAATGAGGCTCGAAGGCCTATTTATTATTGAGAAACAATGGAAAACCCTTCACATTCCAAAACCGACCCTTAGAAGATGAAACGCCAAATTGTGGGCCCCGTTTTGGGTAAATTGGTACATCAATTTCCCGGGGTCGTAACTTTGGCATACGATCTCCTTTTGACGCGTATGATAGCTCGTTAGAAAGATATATCCGAGAACTACCACTTTGGGAAGGGCAACATCGGTCCATGGACCCATGTTGCCCCCAGAGTTCCCAAAAAACGTCGTTTGGGGCCTCAAAACATCTCCGGAAGTTCAGGACCCGGAAAAACTGCTAAAAATAGTAAACTGTGCTACAATTTAGGAAACTGAAAAGACTGAAACAGAAAGTTGCGGGGGTCCAAATGGGATAGGTGGGTGGCCACCAACATCCACGTGGATCATTCCTCCCCCCTTAGGAAGCAATGGTCCCCATTGCGTTGAGTTCCTCCATCTGCTGAACTTGTCTTGC
>APFE030661276.1:137442-150650 GCA_000404065.3 Pinus taeda | reverse complement strand
CTCGTCCGCCATGGGGGGCCGTCGGGATTTGCGAGGCTGGTCTTGCAAAGGTTCAACCAGTTCAAGCCCTAACTCCTTATATCCCGACCTTGTTGGGGACATGCAAAGAAAAACAGAGAAAAAGCAGAGCGCTCTGATACCACTGATCCAGATTTAAACAGGAACGCAATAAAATACAGAGATAACCATATACACAAAGATGCAGCGGAAATAATGCTTCATTTCATTAATGGAAAAATACCGAAATATGCTTACAACCAGAATTGGAAATAAACCAGCTAGGGCGATGGTAGCTTATCTCTGAGAAGAGATGTGCGGCTACATGCCTCTGAACTGTTCCAAACTATGTTACAATGAGGCTCGAAGGCCTATTTATTGTTGAGAAACAATGGAAAACCCTTCACATTCCAAAACCTAACCCTAGAAGATGAAACGCCAAATTGTGGGCCCCGTTTTGGGTAAATTGGTACATCAATTTCCCGGGGTCGTAACTTTGGCATACAATCTCCGTTTGACACGTATGATAGCTCGTTAGAAATATCTATCTGAGAACTACCACTTTGGGAAGGGAAACATCGGTCCACAGACCCATGTTGCCCCCATATTTCCCAAAAAACGTCGTTTAGGGCCTCAAAACGGCTGCGGAAGTTCAGGACCCGAAAAAACTGCTAAAAATAGTAAACTGTGTTACAATTTAGGAAACTGAAAAGACTGAAAGAGACAGTTGCGGGGGTCCAAATGGGATAGGTGGGTGGCCACCAACATCCACCTGGATCATTAAGTTCATATGAAAATATTTCTGAGTATTTTCCCTTTTGACTCATAAAAGAAAATAAATTGAGGGATCCACTTTCAAGCTCTTTTTACCCTTTAAAAGCAAAAAGATGGCCGAGCCCTTGTCGTTTCGAACTCATTAATAGATGCGAAGCGTCATGTGCCCAGTATAAGTTTACCCCTTTTTTGGGCTGGGAGGCACTATTTATGAAAAAGGTACTCCTTGAATTAAATGGTCAAGCGATTGTCTCAAGTATCATTTTCTACCTTTTCAGGCTCGACAGACACAAATTTATGAAAAGGGACCATGTGGAGTTTTATTTTCTGTGTCTTTTTCACACTCTCTAGACATGAAAAAGATACCAAGTTACACCTTTGTTAGACTCGTTAAACTATTAAATGACATCGGATTCATCACCATGATGAACATGGGATTCTCCTTCCTTGGGCTCGTTAAACTTAATAGATTATATTCATCCGAAGGATGAGCTTACAATGCAAGCATATGTTATCCCCTTCAAGCTTGCGATTAAAAAATAATTGGGGTACGTACCAAAAATGGTGGGCGTGTTTCTGGGAAAACTAGTGTCTTTTCAATCTGCTAGTCCCACTATGATTAGCAACTATCTTAGAAACAAACAATAAAAGCAATTTATGATTTCCTCTATGTATGATAGATAAGAGAGAAGCAAGGACCAACCTTGGTCTTCCGCTTGACTCTTTGCTCGATTTCTCTCCCCCTTGATAGAGCTTGCAACTCCTCTCCTACTTTTCTTGCTTAGAGAATACCTGTAGAAACGAAGTAACAGAACACCATCAAAGCATCTCGATCTATTATATCATAAACAATGCAAAATCAGAAATACATTGAACATACAATGGCATTTACAAATAACAAGATTCACAAGTACATGATTGTATGGAAAAAAACTCAAAGAACTTTATTAAAATATAAGGGAGAATTACAACCCAACTGTCTGATCCACATCGTCCTCTCAGCATCAAAGCCCTCTTCACCTCATGAAAAACAAGATCACCCAACAATGCAATGCTTCTTCTCGAAGACAAACTATCAGCAGTTCCTTACAAAGTACAAAATTCCAATCTCCAAATATCTCAGATGAGGGATCCATTTATAGATGTTTGCAGAGGTGTGAGTCATCTCTGGGTTTTTTATTAGCGTCATTCCACTTGTAGTTCTTAGTTCCACTTGGATATTTCTTGGATCTCTTTACTCATCCCTAGGAGAATTCAGAGAGGAAAGTGTCATAGGAGAAGTTTCTAGAAGATTCCATGAGCATCCACTTAGCATACTGTCTCAGACATTTGTCCATTCTCGCTCATCGCACCCCACAGAAGGCCTCTTCAATATGCATCACACATGGCTAGTGTAGGAGTCAGTATGCATCGCACCCTGACAGTGGAGTAGTCAGTATGGTCCCGTTTTGGCTAGTTCTGAGTGGTTTCCCAGGTCGAACTTCTGCGGAATGATGTATTCAGTTGACTATGATCCTTTAGGGTATGAAACAACACTTTTAGGGGTGAAAGAGCCCTTGGTTTATTGACATATAATATTGGGGTTGTAGTCCCAAATATTTCTATAATAGTTGCCCCCTAAAGCATGAAGTCATAAATCTTTTGATGTCAGGTGAAATGCTTTATCATGAGGATCTGAGGTATTCGAACTGGAAGGTGACCTATATAAGATACAACACAATACATCATCATCATATTATTTTCATGATCTAGCTGAGGTGGGCATTCCCATGCTCAGCTTCATAAATTCATTTTCATGTACATAGGATAGATAATCATCTGTAGTTGCAAACTGGTGATTCTTTATATGTAGAGTCATCATCCCTTAGCTTGGATGATTATCTGTGCAGCTTCTGTGTACATTTGATGTCTTTATATTCCTGAATATATCATAGCCTGGATGGATGAAACTAGATCTGAGGTCTTCAAACTTGTTCAATATTCGCCCGATGTACAAGTTGATCCATGTGAAAAGATGTTCTGAAGTCGAACATGGGAGGACATTTCCTGATACCAGCCAATAATGTAAGTTGTTAACAAGCACGAGAGGAATCAACGATAATGATAATGATCCTCATGGTACTACAATACAATTTATGTGGTGTGAATATATGATCTGATGTCGAACACCATGTAAAATATTTCAGTCGAAGGCCATTGATGTAAACCTATTGCTGAAAGTGAGAAACTTGCCATTGAGGCATGCAAGCTTCAAAGTACTTAAAGGGTTGTTTCTAGGTCAACTTCTTGGATAATGAGATGATGTCGACAAAAAGTGATTCGTCGTAGGAGGGCCTTAATGTATCCCACATTTATGACACGAAACGTAGCAAATGATTTTCTGGAGGTGAAAATGATCTGATGATACAAGGTTCAGGAATGGCAGTCATGAAAAGTGGAGGGTGAAGGTATTGTAGTGGATGAGGCATTAGCTGGATGGTGAATTCTATGAATGACTTCTCTTGAACATATTAATGACACTGAGATGGATTGGAAGTGTTAACCCCAAAAATGGATGGTATGGAGGACCAATGGTGAAATGACTAGTGAACGAAATAACCCAACCTGAGTCAATCAGGGTGATGGAGTGAAAGTGTCATGTTCAAGAGCGACCTACTACCAATAAAGTTCTTCAAGTTTTCTTTCCTTTTTCTCCAGTCATTGCTGACCAATACCTCTTTATTTTTTCCAAGCTTGAGGAAGATAACATATGCTTGTTCTATAATTTTCCCTTCAGGCAAACCTGTCATTATTTTTTAGCTAGCCTAGCGATAGTGAAACTCGTTCTGGTGCGGGTGGACAAGTTTCTCGCTATTATTTTAACGAGTTTAACGACAAGGATAACTCGGTCCTTTTCATGTTTAGATAGTTTGAAAAGGGATGAAAAGGAAACTCTAGCATTCCTTTTTTGTAGCATAATCCCTTAAGTCCGAAAAAGTATAAAATAATACTAAAGGGATGACTTTTCGATCGCTTTAGCAAGCTAAAAAATACAAGCACTCAATATTTTTGTGGGATGATCCCTCAGGTCCAAAAAGATTAAAATGTACAGGAGGGATGGCACTTATCCTTTCTTTAATGAGCTGTAAAGGCCAATAGCTCGGCAATGTTTTCATATTTAATGAGTCTAGAAAGAGCTAAAGGAGACTTGTCTTTGAGGAAAGAGTGGCGTTTTAGGGTAGCAATTGGTTCTGAGTAAGCTTGGAACTTCTCAAAACATGATGATGTGAAGAGGGTGGCTAACAGAACCAATCATTGCAGCTGTTCCTCAAAAAGGGTAAACAATCAAGTGGAAGCATTTGATCGGCCAAAAGGATGGAGGTGACAGCAGAACACAACCAAGGCTCACAAGGCTGATAGCATTGCAATCACAGAGGTCGTTTACTGAAGGCGGGTTTATTATATAATGAGCTTGAACCTTGCATTAACATATTCTCAGTAGCGGGTTTATTTTTTAAAGAGCTTGAACCTTGCGGAAACATTGCTCATTAGCGGGTTTATTTTTTAACGAGCTTGAACCTTGTGGAAACATTGCTCATTACAGTAGTCAAATATGTTCAATTCACTGTTTAACACTTTATATTCTTTCAGTGGTCATTCAACCTGCTCAATTATTCCATCAAATTGATCAAAAATACTATATATGCCTGAAAAAATCAATTAAAACTAACATTTACTTGAAGTACGTGAATAGTAACATAAAAAGTAGTTTACCTCTCATTCTTATCATTTCATTTCAAATTTGGGATTTTGGAGCTCTGGAGTGGTTTTCCCCCTCAAATTTCATCAGCTGATTTTGTGAGATCCAGTGGACTATTCTCCGTGCTGTCAGAACCAGGTAGGAGCTAACCATGAGCTCTTCATTTTCATTCGATCCTTTCCTGATTTTGACAAATTTTTTCCCTACTTCTAGGCCCTTGGGGGTTGAAGAAGTCGTTCTCCATCCATCACACCTAGCCTGCATAGAAAAGTGTGATGCATACTGAGCTGGACACTGGCTAGTCAGTATGCATCTCACCTTGCTCAAAGGCAGGGTGCGATGGGTGTAGAAGGGAAACTTTGCACAATGATTTTTCATGAAAATTTTGTCTGCTTTTTCTTAAAAATGGATCCTAATTCATCTTTTGTTTGTGTTTCATATTTTTGTTGAATCAAGATGATCGTCACATTGTGTGAATGTGAACATGAAGAAGAGGACATGATTGTATTACATGATCAGGGTAGAGTTACTGCACTGCGAAACTGTGGCTTGCTAAAATTCTTCCACATATCCAGCATGAGGGAACAAATCAGTTTGTTGTAGTATTTTCTTGATTCTCGGGATCCAATCAACCAGGTATTCTAGATTAGAGGAAAATTCTTCCCATTGACAGTTGAGGATATCTGCTTTCTGACAGGGTTATCAAGGCGTGGTGCCCCTCTTTCAGTGTTAGGATCCACCCATGGGGTGAATCTGTGAGAGATTATATTCGCCAGTTTTGTAGAGATGGATCTTAGCCCAACAGGGATGGCAAGATCAATATCTAGGATGTCACTGATTGGCCGTAGAGGACCATTTTATTTACCTTTTCTAGATTGGCTGGCAGCGTGACTCTTCATTTGGCCAACAGATCTTACATGTAGTACGCCCTGGAATGCCTGGAACCAAAGGTGTTCAACTGGTGTGAGGCGGTACTTCCTATTATAAAAGAACAACTCTCCAAGGTAAAGAATGTAAGATCCAAGAATTTGGATATGGTTCCATCTTGACTGCTTTCGCCTTGGAGAGGATTCCACTGATATAGCCATAGTACATTTCACTAGGATTACCAGCACCGAGGGAACCACGGATGCAAAGGTACGTTGATCTTATGGCCGGACATGCTAGTCAATCACAAATTTCCTTCTCTGATGTCTTCTTTGAGTGGCTCGACTGTCAAGAGATGGTCCAAGGCGACCCAGATTTGGTGTTACCGGTTGGTGAACAATGGAGTGCCATAGGTAAAATGATTCGACTGCATTGTTTTTTATCAATCTTGTGTTTTTAAATGTTATCAAGGCTAATCAAACTCATATGTGTGTGCAGATATTGGGCCAGTGTGACTAGCAGCATGCCCATGGGCGGCAACAAACGTTCCAGTAGGAGAGGCTGTAGGGAGGGTCATCCTCCAAGATTTGGATATATAGGAGACCCTGGCAGTGCTGCAGGACCAGATCGAGGACCTTACTCTCAGTATTTAGGATGTGAGGACCAACAAGTTACCCATTAGGTTACAGCGCCACACCACTGATGTGCCGAGTCGATGGACCTGGCTTTTGCGTATGATCGCACAAGCAGTGACATGTTATCACCTGCATCATTAGTCTAGGATGCTTTTCTGCATTCATTTTGAGTTTCTTAGTCATATGACTGATTTTGTCTTGGACACAAAACATTTTGTAAAAACTATAAACAGTTATATATTTTTTATTTTCGGAGTTTTTATCTTGGTTAAGTTATTCAATCCTGATGCAAATGTTAATGTAAAATGATTTCTTTACAAATGCTACAAATGTCTATCTAACACATAGTTTTCTAATGAATCGGTTAATGTGTTTAAGTTTATGGAAATGTGTTGATATTGAATGGAATCAAACTGTCTTTCCAAAATCCTGACTCTTAGGAACATACGATAAATAGCCGGGTTCCGAAAAGAATAGACGCCAGTAAGCTGTAGAATGATGAGTTGCGAATCTAACCTGACAACAAGTCGGTGTATGCCATGCGAAATGAAATTAGAGAGAAGCTCATTCAATGCACTATACTCAACAATGTTGTTCATTGATCGACCATTACATACCACCCTGAAACTTACTAACTCGCTGCTTGGAGTAAAAATGGCCCAGGCTACAGAAGATAGGTTCCATGTACTACGACTAGCTCCATCGGCATACCCAACAAATGATTCCAAAAAGTCTGACATCTACAAAAAATGCAAAGTGGATCACCTAACCAAAATAATAACTCTAAAAGAAAAAAAAAATGTAACAAAAGTATTTATACAAAGAGCGTACTACACTTAATCAAGCATAGTAACGTTTAACATACAACCTGTTTCGGGGTTGTGACAGTGAAATTCCATCATAACCGACCAGCTCATAGGCTCCTTTTGCCAATACTCGTTTAACAATGTATGGGCCGATCCATAATGGTTCGAACTTACCTGCCCCCAATTTATCAGAGTCCTGATTATACAGCAAGACTAGGTTACCTTCTAAGAAGAAATGAGGCTTGACATTTTTGTCAAATTGTGCTTTGACACATTTCTTGTGTGCTTTGCTAGCAAGTGCGACATCACAATGAGTTTTTTCCAAGTGGATTAGTTCCAAGAAACGAGTCTCTTCCTCTAAATTTTCGGGAAGCAGATCAATTGTGAGCTTCAGAGAAGAAATTTTGCACTGAATTCGTAGGATAGCTTCCATACCATACACCAACTGGAAGGGCATAAATACGGTCTCATTTCTCACTGAATTCCTATATTCCCATAGGGATGATTACAGGATCAAGTACCAATTCCATTTGTGGACTCCAATCATTCTCTATAGCATGTGCTTAAGGACTTTGTTGATCACCTCAAATTGTCCGTTAGCCTATGGATAATATGGAGTAGAACTATCGTGGGACAGTCCTGATCTGGCAGTCAATTTAACCATCATGTGATTGCAAAAATGTGACCCATGATCTGTGACTGTAGCTTGTGGGACACCAAATCTAGAGACTACATGATCAAAAAATAAAAGAGCAGCCATTTCGCTGCTGTTGTTTAATGTAAGCATCACCTCGACCCACTTTGTAAAATAGTCGACAACGACTATAATATACCCATGCCCCTCGTCCGAGGTCAGGTTACATGTCATGAAATCTATGCCCCATTTAGCGAATGGCCCAATAGCAACTACTAGGTGTGGCGGTGTAGGTGGTAATCTAGTTTTGCGATGAAAAATCTGGCAAGCATGGCAACTTCTAATTGCAATTATGCAATCTTTGAATATAGTGGGCCAGAATTAACCAACTCCTAAAATCTTTTGTGCATTAGCGTAACTGGATAAATGCCCCCCACACGCACTTGAATGATAGTGATTAAGGACATTTTCAGCCTCCTGATGTGTGAGGTACCTGCACAAAACTATATCGATACCACGACAATAAAGTGTATCACCAATGATCATATAGTCTTTTTCTTGGTATCAAATACATTGCTATTCAGAGCGAGAGGTGTTAGGCCTAAAATTTTGGGTTTGGAGATAGACCAGTATATCTCCATACCATGGATCACTTGACGATATCAGAGACAGTGTCTCATCCACGATTGACGCTTTAGATGTTGAATTGTTGGACGATGATGGGAGGTGATAAAGTAACTCCATGAAGACCAAAGATTTCTTTGATTTGGATTTGGTAAATTCCATATCAAACTCTTGCAAAATGGCTATCCATTTGGAATATTTGCCCCCTAGTAATTGACGCGACAAAATGTAGGCCATATGGCTGCAATCTAATAAAATGGTAGTTTTGCAAAAGAGAATATAGTGTCGAAATCTCTGTGCTGCTTGAACAATTGCTTAAGCTAGCTTTTCAACATAGGAGTATCTTATTTCCATATCATTTAAGCTGCAGCTTAAATAATAGACAGTATGTTCTATCCTATTGTCCTCTTGCACTAAAACCATGGCTATGGTTGTATCTATGGTCGCTAAATATAGGTTAAAGTCTTTTTGATAGTCAGGAGCGTACATTAATGATTCTTTTACTAGGGAACCTTTTAAAGCATCAAAGGAAGCTTGTGCAACCTGATCCCCATTGATGGGTACTTTTTTTTCCAAAAGATGCATATAACCTTTAGCAAGTTCGACATAATTTGGAATGAACCTCCTTAGAAGGTTTGCTTTCCCTTGGAGTTTCTGAATCTGAAGCAGATTTGAAGGTAGAGGCATGTCAAGGATTGCCTGAACCTTACATGGGTCGAGTCGAATTCCATCCTTAGAAACTATGAAACCAAGTAACCAACCAAAACCAATACAAAACACACACTTGTGTGGATTGAGGCTTATCTTGTAGTGTCGACAACGTATAAATATGGCTATCAAATGATGTGAATGATTTGTCCAGTTTCACGAATGAGCTGGTAGATCCTCGAGATATGGTTGAACGATGTTCTTGATGTCATGGAAGGTATAGTTCATTGCCCTCTGAAAGGTTTCCCCTGCATTCTTCAAACTGAAAGGTAGTTTATAGTACACAAATGTGCCCCATGGACATATAAATGTAGTCTTTGACTAGTCCTATGGGCGGATATTGATTTGGTTATACCTGGAAAACCTATCCATGAATGAAAAGATTTCACATTCGGCACATTCATCAATTATCTGGTCGATGAAGGGTTTAGGGTAGTTTTACTTTGGACACACTTGATTTACATTCCTATAATCGACACACACTCTAATCGTTCCTTGCTTTTTCATCACAGGAACAATATTCGATACCCAATCAGTGAGAGGAATAGGGTAAATGAAACCAGCATGGAAACGTTTTTCAACTTTTGCTTTAATGGCTGTAACTTTCTTTGGGTGGACTGGTCGAAGCCGTTGTCATACTATGTTGACATCTAGATACATCTTGATTTCATGTTCAATGATGCTCGAGTCAATGCCTGGCATTTCCTCGTATGACCATGCAAAGACATCTCTAAATTTGTGAAAGAGAGTGAAGTATATTTCCAGTTCTGAAGGAGAACAAGATTTGAAAACATGAATACTCTCTACAACATTAGGTTTGGTTGAGATATTAATGGCGATAGTTTCCTCAATATTGGATATATTTCGCTCAGAATCCACTGTATTTACAATTTTTTCTACGAAATCAAAAACTAAAGGATGATTAAGGTCACTTGAATAATCTTCATTGTTATCTTGAAGGTGGGAATGATGGTGGTAATCTTCCCATGGTGTCTCTCCTATCATCATCGATTGAATGATTCCTTCATCTGTAGAATGTATATGAGACCAAGGATCGGAAGAGGTACCATACTCTAGAGACCTATCTATCCAAACACTCACTGAGCGTTGATTTGGGTTCACCGCCCAGGCCCAAAAAATTGATTGCTACAAATATTCTATAGGGCTTGAGGGCAACACCTGGGAATGATCCACACTATCAAAATGGCCGGAGTTATTCTTAATCTTTGATGATGTAGAAGATATCATACGACAGGTTTCCACTGTGGCCCCTTTTGCTAGATTACTTAGAGGCAGGAGGGCAAAAGTATCCACTAAGGAAGGGTCTTTTAGGATACCTACTCTGATATTTTGAAGTGATTGAGAACTTCCATGGATCAATGGAATGCTTCCAGTAACTTGAGAACTATTGGGGAAAAAGGTCAGCTGGTTAATGATTGTAATCCTGCCTTGGAAGGGAAATGTGATCTTTCTAAGATATGTTGACACAACAACAACCATAGCATAAATCCAGGGCCTACCTAGTAAGATATTGTAGTTAAGGTTTCCATCCATGACCTCGACTTCAATTTCTACTATCTTGCCCCCCAGTTCAACTTGAAAGTTACTTAATATCCCATATGGCATATATGTTCTTCCATTGAATGCTTTTTAATGTCGTTGATGATCGTGACAAGCATGGTGAGCCTAAAGATTTCCAGCAACTCATTGACATAATACAGGTAGATGGCACCTCATCAATGATTGTTCAATGAATAGTTTTATTGTGGGCTTTTACCTATATAAGGAAAAAGAGTTGGGCTGATAACTGAGGTTTGTATCCTTTATGGTTGAAGGACACAAGATTGGAATCCGCTGGATCGATCCCACCTATTGTTGATAACAAATCTTGCTTTTGGGAGAGGTAGTTCTGCAGTACTTCAAGTGTTGACATAACAGATGGCGATTGAGCCAAATTTTCCACTATATTATAATTTTGTGTTGCACAAGCATGAGGATTAAATGTCAAATTATGTACTACTCCCTTTGGTGGATTTATAGTTAATTCAGGGATGATGGGCGAAAAAACTTCTGAGGAAGTTGTTGTCGAACTATTGGGTTGATCTGTAGCCTTGTTGTTCTACAACTGTGGTTTCCGTAATCTTTATTCCTTCTCAATACCAAAGCATCATTTTTCTGTTTCGAGATGGATATCATAAGCACTTGGGATGTGAAAGCATGATTTATAGAAACCAGATTAGTTTTTGAGTTTGGAAACGGATCAGCCAACACTATTGAGGTAGTTGAAGTTTTTCAAAATTTCGTAACCTCAGCTCGATGTGGACAATTTTTTGTGAAATGGTCCTCATCACATATGAAACATGGTTGATGAGGTTTCTTTTGCCTAGCAGGGTTTTTAGAATATTTTTCAAGAGATTAATTCTCATGTTTCTTCTTATTATTTTTCTCTTTCTTCTTACCCTTGTCAGATGACATGGCATTCATCTCTGAGGCAAAAGGTTTGTCATTTGATTTTTGACTAGAAACTGCAAGGGATTTACCAGATGTAACCTTTGTGGTTTTTGTGCATGAGGTACTAATCAGGCTGTCACTGGCGTGAGAGTCTCTGTTCGATTTAGGAGGGGGAAGAACATAAAATTCTAGTCTAGGAGCGTAAGGAATTTTGTCATAGAGAATGCCAGACTGAGTGTAGATCAAGTATAAGTATTATGCACGAGAAATGACTTACTATTTAGTGACAACTCTTCCTTTCACCAAATCCTCAGTGATTGAAGGTAATAATGGCTTAATAAACCTCTCAACTAGGAGCTGATCGGTAATGTATGTCTTTACCATTCGTCGACAACGTTGCCACTCATGAATATGATCATATATGTGAGTGCTTGTTGTCTGTTTAAAGTTGATAAGGAGTTTTGTTCTTGTTTAATACCTTATGGGTAACTAAAAGTGGGTTAGAAAAGTAGTGGCAAGGGTGTTGAAGTTATCAAATGAAGCTATAGACAATTCAATATACCATTTTGTTGTTGGACCAGTTAACATTCGCTCATCATTCAGGGTGTTAGACAATCACCACGAATGAAAGGTCATTACGTGATTCGATGGATCTTCACCTAGATTTCCATTGAATTTAGGATATCAGAGGGAATTTATGAAAAATCATTGACCACCAAGGGGAGTATGAAATTGGATCATTCGTCAACCGGTTTAAGTCTGGTAATTCTAGAGTTTCTACAAAAGGCAACTGTTAATTCAGGTTTGGTGAAGCATACCCAGGACAAGAGGGGATCGCATAAGAAATAGGTCTTTGCATATCAGCATAATGTATTTGATTATGGTAACTTTCATAAGGTTGTTGGACATAACCATTATAGTATGATTGTTGATAACCGTTTTGAAAAACAATTGTCCATTAGCTACAAAGCCTTGTTGCTCAGATCCGCACTAAGTTTGCTAGAATTGCAGTTGTTGATATTATACCAGCCATGGTTGTTGGACCATTTGCTATTGGCCAATACTGGATGTTTGACCAAGATGTGGAGTGATAGTACCCATTTGAACCTGAGTCATTCTAGTTAAGGAAACAGTAACCTGTGGTTGCGATTGAGTCGTAGAGATAAGAGGTTGTTGTATTGCACCCTGAGAGGCTTGAGGTTGACACACAACAAGCAATTCTTGTACTTGTGACATAGTCACAATAGAAAGTGTAGTGGGAATGTTTAAAACAGGTTGGATTGGTTGCATTAAATATACAACCCTTGGTTATTGAGGCAGTATTGGTACCCAACCACTGGATGTAATTTCAGTTTGACCTGAATCTTGCTATGAACTCTCATATGGTTGTTCTCCAGGAGGGAACAATGAAAAAGCATACTGCCCTCCATATGGTGGTAGTCCAGTGTTCAAAGGATATATCGATCTTTGAAGACTAGTCTTCCCAAATTGATACTGGCATGTAGGATCAATTTTCTAAGTTTCAACATAAGAAATATCGGATGGGATTCCATATGAACAAATAGGAACATACCATGTTGTCAAAACAGTCCTTGACTGGACTCCAGCTATTGAGTGATAACTAGTTGGGACAGATGGTATGCCAACAAACATCATCAGAACAATAACAAGAAGCTCTATTGTTGCTGTATCAGATGACACAGTCTTAGATGTTGATGGTTGCTCAGACGTATTTAGTCTATCCAAAATATTTCCTAGCGATTTGATAGGAGCTTGCGATGAAGGATGATTAAAAGAACTAACTTCAGGAGTAGAAGGATACAAGTGGATCCCAGTTCCAAAATTTAATGGAGTACTGGATGGAAGATCCTCTACTATCTCTTCTATAGCAATCAATCTAGGTGGAAGAGGTAGACCATCAGGTCCGTAAAATATTTCTAGTGCCAAAGAAGGTATAGCTTCTACAGTGACAG
>APFE030661276.1:109456-137319 GCA_000404065.3 Pinus taeda | reverse complement strand
GGGGGGGGGGGGGGGTGACGCCTTCTGAATTTTGGAATTCAACTTCCAAATGTTCAAGTAAGTGAACTTTAGTCTCTGGATAAGCTCTAGTTGGAGCTATTTCAGGAATGGAAGTGTCTACCATTACACTAGGATCATTTCTAATGTCCTCTTGTAACTTCAGAACTTCTTTTGTAAAGGCGGATGTACCAGAAATGATCGAAGTAACTGTAGTCTCTGATGATGTTGAAACACAAGTTTCAAATAAACCAAGAGAAGTGGACTCAGTTAAATGAGATCGTTTTGCCCAGAATGATTTCATTTCTAGAGTCAAAGATTGTTGACTCGCTAGTCTCCGCGAACGACGGGGTTTTAATTGACTTTCTTCCACAATTGCGGATTACTTCATCATGTCAAAATTAAAAAGGGGAAAATTTTATTCCGAATTAAATAAATTTTAATGATGCTTTCACAAAACAACGCTTTCTCAATTTTTAAGAGTCAACACAAAGCTAAAGATGACTCTAGTCCCCTTATATTTTTAATGAGCCTGAAGTGACAAGTGCTCAGATGGACCTTTTCTTTTAAGGAGTTGAAAAGGAACGAAAGTGGCTACTCTAGAAATCTAGAGAGAGGGATTACCAAACCAATTGCAAAATTTCAATATACACCTTGGTGATAAATTAAAGAGAAATTAGCAAGGACTTACGTACAACCGTCAATCTTCCCGAATGTTGTGTTCAGTGCATTGTGATCGATAAGGTGGCAGACATGGCTTCCTGTGGATAAAGGATATAAGCCTATTGTGGTCTCCCAACATATACTCGATGATACGGGGAGCACAAGTCTGTGCTAGAACTTGTCGTATCAAAGAGGAGGAATCACCCAACCTTTAATGAAAACTATAGTTACTAGATTTTACGACGTTGGAACACGTCTCTAGCCTAGACGTCTAGACATGTTGCATTAGGTTCCAAAGCGTTGTTAAGTTCATTGAAATTTATTTTAGAGTTTTTCTTTCTTAGAAGTTTGTCTTTCAAGGTTCACCACGTGATGTAGATGTAAAATTCCTAAACATGCAATCTAAAATGATAAATAGTCATTGTTTACTTTTTAGCAATGAAAATCCTAGCTACTAAGGAAAGAAGATTACGATTCTTTCAAACAGAGAGCAAAGAGCACACACTAAATGCACTTTTCCTAAATCATTTTTCGTACATAGTCGAAATGCAAATGAAAATGCATGTATTTGTTTTTTGTTCCCTTTAATGTGAAGAATGCAGAAAAGGAAAGTTGAGTATAGATCTGAAATATTTTCTTCAAAGCGACATTTCGACAATTTCGTTTCAAAATGAAAGGAAGACTAAACGATACTTTTCGATTTCGAATAGAAAAAGCTTTCAAAGCTTCAAATATTAACAATCCAAATAAAATACACATCAAAAGGTTCAATCAACTATCTAAAGAAGGAAGACTTTACGACACTTCTCTTCTTTGACACAAAACGACAACTACGACACTTTTACACCAAAACAGCAGTTCAATTTGAGCAACTTTTTGGCTAAGGATCATAAATGATGGACACACACATAATTTTTTTTACTAATCCTAATCAGTTGAGGCTGGACTATGCAAAGCAAGGATGCGTCAGCAATGAGATACTGATCACAAGCAGCAAAACAACTAAATAGATATGAAAACAAGGACAAAAAAACCCAAATTTCAAAGAGAGAAATATGATGACTTAGTCATCGCACTTGTGCTTCACAGAAACATGGATGCATCTCACCTCCTACACATGAGAGGTGCGATGCATATTGGCTTCTAGTGATAGATAGTGTGAGGGGCCAGGGAGAAAAATTGAGGTGGGTTTTTGCTCAAATTTGCAGCTGAGTTCAGTGATTTAAGCTGAGCTATGATGGACAATAAAAAAGCAAAGTACAGGGGTATGATCTAAAGAGGTTATTGAGCTAACACAAGGGCGTTTAGAATGCTTGTAAGTTGATGTTTAGTTCATAAACTAACCTGGAGATTGAATGAAGTAGCATTCATCTACTTTTCAATTGCATAGCAAGAGTAGTTCAAAGGCTATCTGGCTAACTTCAGGCTCCATCTATAGTTTATAAAGCAAACAAAAATAACAAACAAACAAAATTTTTTCTCCCCAGAAGAGTCGCCATTTTGTTTTTGGGAAAACTAATGTCTTTTCTATCTACTAGTCCCACTAATATTGGCAGCTATCTTAGAAACAAATAATCAAAGCAACTTGCGATTTCCTCTATGTATGGTAGATAAGAGAGAAGCAAAAGACCAACCTAGATCTTCCGCTTGACTCCTTGCTTGATTTCTCTCTCCCTTGATAGAGCTTGCAACTCATCTCCTACGTGTACCACTTAGAGAATACCTATAGAAACAAAGTAATAGAACACCATCAAAGCATCTCGATCTATTATATCATAAACAATGCAGAATCATAAATACATTGAACATACAATGGCATTTACAAATAAAAAGATTCACAAGTACATGATTGTATGGAGGAAAACTCAAAGAACTTTATTAAAATAGAAGGGAGAATTACAACCCAGCTGTCTGATCCAGCATCATCCTCCCAGCATCAAAGCCCTTTTCAACTCATGAAAAATAAGATCACCCAACAATGCAATGCTTCTTCTCAAAGACAAACTATCGACACTTCCTTACAAATTATAGAATTCCAACCTCTAGATCTCTCAGATGAGGGATCCATTTATAGATGTTTGCAGAGGTGTGAGTCATCTATGGGTTTTTGATTAGTGTCATTCCACTTGTAGTTCTTAGTTCCACTTGGAGATTTCTTGGATCTCTTTACTCATCCCTTGGCGAATTCAAAGAGGCAAGTGTTATAAGAGAAGTTTGTAGAAGATTCCATGAGCATCCACTTAGCAAACTGTCTCAGACATTTCTCCATTCTCACTCATCACATGCCACAAAAGGCCTCTTTAGTATGCATCGCACCTGGCTAGTGTAGGAGTTAGTATGCATCGTACCCTAACAGTGGAGCAATCAGTATGGTACATTTTTGGCCAGTTCTGAGTGGTTTTTCAGGTGGAACTTCTAGGGAATTATATAATCAATTGAATATGATATTTTAGGGTATGAAACAACACTTTTAGGGGTGAGAGAGCCCTTGGTTTATCCACATATAAGATTGGGGTTGCAGTGCCCAAATATGTCTATAACAGGGCGAAAATTTGGGAATCTATCAGTTGTGTCGGTAGATCACTCTTGAACATGACACTTTTTTCTTCATTTCAGGTTGGGATATCCTCCTTTATATCATTGACCTTCTAGGTTTGGGGTGTTCATTTTTCCCTCCATTTGATCTCTACCACGTCATCATGACCACCAATCCCATGGATACAAAAGCTACCAAACTTCAAGTCGTGTCACCAATATGTTCAAGAGTTGTCCTTTTGCAGTTACATTTACCTCTAATTCTCCATATCATCCAAACAACATTTTTCATCCTTTCATCTCACGTTGATGATGTGAGAAACATTATGGCCCTCCTTCGACACATTCGATTTCCATCAACTTTAGTTCATTATTCATAAGTTGACCGAGAGACTTCCTTCCAGTACCTTAGAGCTTGCACACCCTAATGACAAGTTCTTCACACTTGATGACAAGTTCACATCATTGGCGTTTGATCGAGTGATTTCATAAGTGTTCGACTTCAGTTCCTTTTTTCACATTCTGTGAATTGTGTTGATAGTACCTTGAGGACCATTATCATTATTGGTTGTTTCTCTCACGCCTGTTAATAGTTTACATTATTTATTGATAATCAAGTGACTTTCTAACATGTTCGATATCAACAAATCTATTCAAATGCTAGAATTTGTACTTTGATTGGGCCATGTTGGAGTAAAAGACCCTGGACTTAGATAAAAAAAGTCTAGGTTGTGAAGTGATGTTCCATGATTATGTCATATGCATGTCTCTTTCAGATGGATAGCTACGACCATACCATGAGTTATCAGATGTGATCCTTCTCATTATTAGATGTTTTCTACCATACCTTGGTTTCATTATGATCCTCTTTGACGGATGGATGTGCCCATACCTGGATTCATTTAAATGATCTTTCTTTGGATCCTTGTGTCAATGCCATGCTTCATGTATCATTTTGACAAAGCTCTCAATTATGTATATGTATATGTACCTGCTTGCTGGTTTTCCGACGACAGGCTATGGTTCCCTGAACTTATTCATAATTCATTTCATCCCTCGCTCTAGCTCGACCTCATGCTTTAGGAAGCATATGTTACATAAAATTTTGTCATTGTACTTGTACTCCCCATTCCTTGATCCTGGAGGACCTCAACGATGAACCACACATACTTTTCCTTCATGAAAAAACTCCCATTATGTCCCTCTTCATGAGCAGATCAATTCCATTTTGCACCATTTCCCCTGAAACTTCTATTTTGCCTAGTTTACAAGACCAATTCTAATGAAATTTGTCTCCCCTACACCAATGTGCTCCAGTTGTGTCGGTCTTGTTATGGAAATTTTTTAAATTAAGAGCCAAAGCTTCTAGTTCTAGAAGCTTTGTAACGGAAGTCTAGTAAATGGTTTGGACAAATGGGGTCAAGGATGTCAGCTTGGGCTCCTTTCCCCTATAATGATGGAACTACCTCAAGGGATAAGACCTTCTCGCATGAGGAGTGGATCCATCGCCCATTCATTCATCCTATATAAACCTTTGTTCATCCCAAGCACAACCTAGTGTTAATGTTGGTGTGCTAGTGCTATTTTGGTTTGGAGTAAAAAACTAGCTACTCATAATTGTAGCTATCTATCTGTGTGAGGGAGAAGTGTGATTTGGTTTGGAGTGAAGCTTAAACGGAAAAGCCTTAAAACTATTGTTGATTGGGGAACCTGGTTTTGTTAGAGGAGAACTGCAACGTCAAGACAATGGTTGTAATCTCTTCTTGATATCAATATATATGCAACTATCTATTGATTTCCTACATGTTTTTTCATCTTACTTATTCATGGCTTAATGTTTCTTGACTTGTCAAGTAGCTTGAATTGAAATTTGTCTGTTATCGTGTTAGGTAAACTTGTCTCAGGATAGAGTCAAATTTGACCAGGTTAAACAGTGATGGTTTTGGGGCACATGGTATTGTGCACCCATAGTATTCTGCCCATGGTATTATATGTAATGGATCTTATAAAAGGTTGGAAGGACTTCATTGTAATGCAAGACTTGGAGGTGAGCATTGAAGGCTCTCTTCGTCGAATTGGCTAGGGTTTTGGCCAAGGATAATGAAATTTCATTATGGTTGGGTTTTCCCCCAGATTTTGGTTTTTCCCGGATAAAAATGTGTGTTTATGTGATTATGGTTGTTATTGGTTATTTTTATATTTATTCCTCTCAGTAATTATTTTTGTTATGCAGTAAATTTCTTAACAACTGGTATCGGAGCCAGATATTGGCTTCAAAGGGATTCTTTGATGCCAGGGGTTTATAGTGCCTGATGAGATCAATGTAGCCTTTTTATAGATCTGGGTCTAGAAATAATGGTGGAACAATCGTATGTGGAAGAACCTCGAGGAGAATGTGCAGAAGATAGTGTTGTAACTGTAAGGGATCATAGTACATTTGCAATAGTTACCAGTTTGGAACATGTTGATGAATTGTTCGGGATTCATGTAACTAATTAAAGAAGGTAAACAGAAGAAAATTGTTCATGCATATTCAAAAAATTGTTCGTTTTCTACTACGTGAGGCCACTGGTGCTGGAATCTACAAGGTTCTTGTCGGGCTCACAGTTGTAGCGGTTTGATAGAAGCTTTTGAGCAAATCAAATTGAGAGAGGATGGATCAAAATTGCAGCATCAATAAATAAAAATAAAAATAAAAAATTGAAGTCAAAATTATTGCATGTAAATGGGCATACTACTGTAAGAGTTGGTAAGGCATGTGTACCCCTCAGTGATCACTGGTAAAGTCTGGGTTAGACCTAGGTGATCAGGGGGGATGTCAGGTTAACAATACCCCGGGTAAAAACTTTGAGGGGGGTAAGGGCTAGAGTGAGCGGGATTGTCTCACTTAGTAGGTTTGGCTGGAGTTGGTCAAGGAACCCCAAGTCAAGTTTAAGGGGGGAATTGTTAGGTAAACTTGACTCAGGATAGAGTCAAATTTGCCCAGGTTAAACATTGATGGTTTTGGGGAACATGGTATTGTGCACCCATAGTATTCTGCCCATGGTATTATATGTAATGGAGCTTATAAAAGGCTGGAAGGAATTCATTGTCATGCAAGATGTGGAGGTGAGCGGTGAAGGCTCACTTGGTTAGATTGGCTAGAGTTTTGGCCAAGGATAATGAAATTTCATTGTGGTTGGGTTTTTCCTAGGATTTGGGTTTTTCCTGGATAAACATGTGTGTTTATGTGATTATGGTTGTTGCTGGTTATTTTTATATTTATTCCTCTCAGTAATTATTTATGTTATGCAGTAAATTTCTTAACATAGCGTGGTTGTTGTTTGTTGTTGTTTACTTTTTTCAGGTACTTGAAGAAGGAACGAGAGATAGTTGGAGCGAGCAAGCAAGGACATCATCAAACAGGATAAGCGTACTAAGAGGTAGGCCCTCATAATTGGTTCTAACCTAAGGAAATCTTCCATCGAATGTATCAGTTGTGGCTAGTCCCATTATCGGGCTAGAGGAATTTGTTTGTGTTCGCACTTATAATTTTACTTCACCACAGGGATTCCATTAGTTTCCATGCAGTATTCTCTCATGTCAACACCCTAGATTTCATCAAAAATAATATCTTCAGTAGTTCCACAGAATGCAGTTGCAATTGTATAGAAAAATCAATTCATAATATGGGTTTAGAACAAATGGTTTCTAAGATTGATGAATTGATGATGACTCATGAGATAATTTCGGGGGTAGTTTTCGAATTATGACTTTGTATTTCATGTTAAACATATTACATTTTGTGCCCTAATTTTATCAATATATTTACTTGGAGTTTGTGCTTGTTAATTCATTGACAATAACATTTGAAGTTTCTTCATGTATCTTTGAATTGTATTGTTGTTTTTCTAATGTTGTTAGGGCTCATTAGTTTGGTAGTCGATATTTTTTTTAATCTCAGTTTATTAGAGGTGTCCAACTTTGTGGTCCAGTTTGATAAACTACTACTTCTTGTTGTCTCTTGACCCGTTATTTATGTTTTATTAAGAGGTGACTCTAGATTATGTGTTATTGTATTGGAGTTGAAAATATATATTTAAAGCCTTGAAAGAAGCTGCAAATTTGTTCTTTCTATGGGTTTTCTTTTTAAGAAAATATGCAAATTAAATTTTAAATTGTTTTGATTACCTTTAATTAAAATGCCATTTTTTTCTCAACGTCTTTTAACTTGTGTGAGTGAAGTATTTCACAACAAAAGGGTTGTTGCCACAATAAAAGATTCAGGATGAGTTAATTGGCAGAGAAATTATTATATATGACGCATATCATACTGTGTGATACAAGCTGACAAAGTGTTAAATGCAAGAAGAAGTATGTAATCCTTTTCAATCTCTTTTTTCTTAGATTTACTTCTTATGACTTGGATATAAAACCTTTATTTTGATAGATTGTGCATGAAATTTATGATTTTTTCATTATTTGAAAGACATTTTCACTAAATTTCGTTTTACAGATTAAAGCGAAGACTAGTGTTATTGTTATAAAAATATGAGGATACTAATTGATATGTTTTGCAATGAAGATTATTAATAACAACTTGAGATTTTTTGATGATACAAGGGTAGATACTATTCAACAAATGGGCCTGCTAAAAATGAAAACCCTCTCTATCTTCATATATATGTATGAGCTCATGTAAATGTCACTAATACACATGGTTGGAATGTCTAATGATAGAATATGACAAAAAAAAAAAAAATCGAAAAATATCAGAATTATTTATATATATATATATATCTATCCCAATGGTCATTGGATATCTGATGGGAGTTCCTTTACTATCGGATATCTAACAGGAGTTCTTTTAGCCATCATATATTCTAATGGGTTCCTTACCATCGAATATACGATGTTTTCTTGAATATCTCATGAATGACAGGGAATCATTGTATAAAAACCAATTGCACCATTGTTGGATTTCTTTTGTTGGACAATATCAATATGGGATCACTTTATGTTGACTAGTTTAACTAATTATAGTAAATGTAAGATTAATATTATAATTATATATAATATTATTAATACATAATTAATATATACATATATATATTCTTGAATATCATATAACTTTAACATAGTCTCTATATTATTTGCAATTGTTTTGAAAGGTTGTAGGTCTATTTTGAGGTTGATTTTTGAAGAAAATCATCACTAAAGGTTTGGTGATGAAAAATGTCACATAAAATTCCTCAACAAGGCTAGAGAGATGTGAGATCGACATCAGGGGATTCTAATAGCAACATCTAAAAGGAATTGTAGAGACTATGACAAGGTTGAAGGTCGGCATGAATATCATCCATTAGTAAGTTATTCATTACATGTGTTTTTATTGTAGATTATTTTCGTAAATGTTTTGGGTATATTGTATTTCAGATTGTATGTCTTTGTATTATAATTTGTATTGTAATTTCTATTGTAAATGTTTGCATTCTTCTAGGAGATATTTGACCTATGTGTTCATCTTGATGTGAAAATAAAATATTTAATTATTATGGTTAGGGTCGATTAAGCGGTTAATTAGTTTATGGGCTTAGGGATAAGGACTTATTGTCTAAGGGTTTAGGGGTTAGGGTTAAGGGCTTATGGGTTAGGGGCTTAAGGTCTTAGGGGAATGGCATTAAGGTGTTAGGTGGTTGATGTATGTTTACAGGGTTCATTAAGACACATAGGATTTAGAGGTTAATGGGGTTTTAGGGAGAACTATTAATAACTTTTTAAAGTATATTATGCACATTTAAAAGATTGACATTAAAATTTTATGTTTCTAACCACAATGTATTACACTCATAAAATATATTTTTTCTCATTCCTTAAGGAAAAGGGTATGGGACACAAGCCTTGCACTTGGTGTTTCTGATTGTTTTACTAGGAGACAATGAACTTTTTAAGCCTAAGTGATATACAATGAAAAATTCTCTATGTAAAGTCTCTTTTTGTGATAAGGAAAGGGTCTCATTTGTTGTAAATTGTGAGAAAACGTGAAGTAATTTAGGAGCTATAATAGTTTTAGGAAAATGGCAGATTAATGAAATATTTGATAAATCATTAATGGTTATTTTTTCCAAATTTATCGTACTTATTATCACTCATGCAAGGGACAAAATTACATTTTGAATATCCTTTGAAGTAGGTGCATTTTTTTATTCTATATATAACATTCACTTACCACTAAGTACAAAGGAGTGAGTTTTTGACATTTTGGTCCAATTAACTAAGTAGTCAAAAAGAAAGAAAATCCTGTTTTGTGTAGAAGGAGAGATTGATGTCATTCCTTAGTAAAAAAGGATTTCCTATGAAAATTAATATATTTGGTGGGTTCCCTACCACTTATCTAAAGAAAAAGGTGATCCTATCTAATTTTCTTACATAGGTTATTGGTTTCAAATTCTGAAAGTGAAAAAAATGATGAAAATACAAAAAAAAATCAACATTTCCTTAATTTTGTTAAGCTAACCTAACAATGAGTCCTACCTATTTAGGAGCAATGATGTAAAAGATATGAAATTAAGAATAAAAGGGTATAGAACGAATAATTAGAGACAAACACAAGACCAAACAGTAAAGAATAAGAAAGAGTTATCTTCCTCTTGTACATTCCTAGACCCATCTAGCCATGAAATAATTTTAGTACTAACTTTAATTGTGAGCATACATTTCATATAAGATTTAAAGTTGATATCCTCTTTAGAAATATTTTTTTAATTAAAAAATGATTAAAAAGGATAATATAAGATCTGCCCTCCACTTGTCATAATCAAAGATTTGAGAGGAATTGGGGATAAAATACATTTTTTGTACTTTCCCCTCTCATTCTCTTGTCTTATCGAAGCCATTATGAACAACATTGTAGTATTCACCTTGAGGTTTTCCTGCTTGAACTTAATTGGTGTATCCTATATTCATTGGTATTATTGTTTGAGTCTTGTACATTGAGAATGTTTGTGAATGTGATGGAATGAAAGGTGTTTGGTGATTGTTCCTAATTTTTTTTGACATAATCTTAAAGATATTTCTAAATTGCACAAGCTTCCTGATTGCATTGATTTTTTGTATTTGTTTCTTGGTGTCACCAGAGTTCATGGTTGCTCCCCCATCCTGTTATCAGGAAAACTAGTGTCCATTCAGAGCTGCTAGTCCTACTAAGACGGGTAGCTATCTTAGAAACAAACAAACTAAAGATACTTGCATTTTCCTTTAGGAGAAATAGATGAGAGAGAAGAAGAGAGTACCAACCTCAGTATTTTGCTTGGCTCCTTGCTTGTTTCCTCTCCCCTTTGACAGATCTTTGTTGCTCCTTCCTTGCTTGTCCTGCTTCAAAGAACACCTGTAGAGGTAAAGCAGCATAATACCATCAAAGCCTAGAGATCTATAATCATAAAGAATATAGGATAAGCTATATATTGACCATACAAATGCATATATCAATTCAATATTCAAAGACATACAAGAATATGGAGGAAAACTCAAATAGCTTTATTTATAGAAGTAGTAGAAGAGAGGATTACAACCCATTGATATAACCCAGTGCCATCATCCCAGCATGAAAGCCCTTCTTCACCTCATGAAAGGCTAGATCACCCAATATTATGATGTTCCACAAAGAAACCAACAACATTTCCTTGCAAGAAACAAAATTCCAGCCTCTGGATCTCTAGGATGAGGGATCCATATATAGATGTTTGCAAGTGGGTAAGTCAACTTCTGGTTCTTTGATTAGTGTCATTTCTCTAATAGTTCTCAATTCCACTTTGATATTTCATGATCTCTTACTCATCCCTGGGCGAATTCAGAGAGGCAAGTGTCACAGGAGAAGTTTCTGGAAGATTCCATGATCATCCACCTTGCAAACTGTCTCTGCCATTTGTCCACTCTCACCCATCGTACCCCATAGAAGGGCTTTTCAGTATGAATCGCACCCCCTGTTTGCATTAGGTGGGATGCATCGCACTTTGACCATGGAGTAGGTGAGATGATCCAGTTTTGACCAGTTCTAAGCAGTTTTTCATGGAGAACTTCTAAGAGATGATGTAATCAGCTAACCTTATTCCTTTAGGGTATGAAACACCACTTTTAGGGACTTAGAAACCCTTGGTTTATGAACATATAAGATTGGGGTTGCAGTGCCCAAATATGTCTATAACACATCCTCTTAAAAATTTTGGTCTCTAAGTGAAACCAAGAAAGAATATGGCATTATAATGATGAATGAAAAATAATATCAATATGTCTTTTATTATGGTTGTGACTATATATCTCAAAAAGTGTATCTCTTCCTACATTTAAAAAAAAGTAACATATTTCCTAGAATTTTTCAACATATTCTTAAATATAATCTTGATAAATTGCACAAGCATTGACCTGAAAATCACCCTTTGAGTGATCTCAGTTAAAGAATTATTGAATGAACGTATTACAGACTCATGTGCTAGATTATTTGTCTAAATAATTGAACTAACTTAATGTGAGATTGATTATTTATTTAGATAATAAAAAAAATGTTTCTTTTTTTGAAATATGTCATTTGGGGGACATGACGATAGTGATCCTGATTGGTTTGAAGATGATGAGTTGTTCATTTCAACCTAGACAATCGTAGCATTCACTAAGCTTTTTATTAGATTGAACAAATAACTTGTTCATTTGATTCACATTAGAAATAAAAGTCATGAGATTAAAGATAGGATCGACATGTTCAACAAACATCTTCATAAATATCAGGTAATAAACATGTTTTAAAGTGACTTATTTTGGTCATAAGTTCAATTATGAATGCTTATTTTTTAACTTTTATATTATCTAATGTAACATCGTTGGACCCCTCTAGTCCTATCAGAGGAATGGGGAGTTAGAAATTAATTAACAAAGTAATGGAACATATAAAATATTGTGAAATCACAACCATATAAAATCATAAAAGAAAGAGACACAGTTATATGTGGTTAACCCAATTTGGGCTACATCCATGGAGAAATAGCTAGTCCTTCCTTTATATTATCTAGCATAATGAATAGATAAAACTTATAGAAAATCTATTGTAATTTCCCCTTCACACTCATGTGATGTCCTCTCTCTTTCTCACACAAAATAATAATACACAGTCGTAATACAATTCCCTTATATAAACCAAGGGCTTCCTTCTAGGGAGAAAAACCCTAATTTAACGTAACTTCTACCATCAAATATTTCACCTAATGAATGAACATGATTCACTATGAAAAATAAATTATTTTACAAGGAAATTTTTCATCTATTTTTTTCTTCGGCGGTGTTTCCCCTGAACCCTTGCCAAGGGGAGGGTTGGGGGGGGGGGGGGAAGGGGGCTGACTAAAAAGTCATCTTCCCCCCTGGAACCCCCTGATAGTGATGCTACAAGAAGCATTACTACCCTATAAGGAACTTGGATCCAACGTGGCTAAAACTAGTCCTCTGAATCAAGAAGATAATCAGAATCCATATGAAATATGTGGTAATCATTTTTTTGTCTGATTTTCAAGTCAATAGTTCCATATATATATATATTATGCCTGCCAAAATCCAATGGCCTATGCTCTATGCATCAACGCGCCTTGTATAAACATAATGCCCTTATGCCTACCACATGGGTCCTAATGGAAACATAACCTGCTTACCATCTCCTAGTGTCTCCCAAAATACATGCTTAATTACTTGTCAGACTCTCAATTCCAGGCTTAGATGGACAATAGGCCCCTCTTTTCCATCTCCACATAAGCTCTAAGTCTTTTCACCAATTGCATCCATCGTCGACTCTCATCACCGTAGTCACATTAACCCGATCACTTTCCTTATAATACCACTTCATTCATCCAGAGGAAAAACATTTGGCTAACCTGGTTATGCATCCCCCCACTTGCTAATGGAAACACCACTAGGCTTGTGTGTATGGCCTGCACAGTTGTCTTATGACATCCTATCATGTCACTCTTATCGCATGAAAAAGGGTGCCCTTTTCTAACTATCGGGGCTCTATTGTCAGCATTTAGTTGAGGTTGGGGCCATGTGGCCTCTTCTCCTATTGGTCTGTTGTGCCAAATATTTGTTGCCTTAGAAACTTATTTTGGTTCATCCCACTTCCCTCATCCTGGAACCTCCTTTGCTACGCCCCTTTTATTCTTATAGTGTTATCTCATTTGGAGGACTTGACTAGTGGACCCCTTCTCCACCAATTGTATACATGATCTACCAACATGGATGCTAGCATGGCATGACTCACATCATCCCATAAGGCCACCTCCCAACACTTGTAGCTAACTCCCCATTTTAACATGTCGAGGTGAAATCGTAAGGCTTGCTCACCGGGTAGGTCTGTCCCTAACCAAAAGCACCAACCACATATCCCCTTACATCATCTGTCTAGGATTTTCCCAACTTTTTCTATTGCACCTTATTTTCATTCTTCTCATCTAAGCATTTAGGTTTATGTGGACCATGTTGGAACCCTCCAGCCAATGTTAACACCATTAGGCACATGTCATCATGTCACATGATATCATTTATCTAACTTGGCTCCTCTTCGCTTGCACCCTTAGAAATATTCTGTGGTAAAAATTGTAGGATCAAACCTATGGGCCATGTTGGCCTTCTTCATCTAATCATACTAGAGGCAAACATCGTCACACCAATGGAAGGCCTCAACGACTAGGCTTTTTGATCAGTGCAAGGATAAGATTCACCCAAATTTCAATATAAGGTTATGTCTTACCCTCATTCACCATTTTAAGTTTTCCTTCAATCATTTCCATGGCTTGACTAAGGTATATCAACCTTGCCATAGGTGATGTATCATATGGGGATCTCCATGATCGCGCAAAAGTCAAGTTTTGTTGTTGCATAAACTTCCTTGAGCTAGTATTTTGGATAATGGATTTGGCTTAGAGGTCCAACAGACCTCCATATCAACACTAAGTCTTCATTCCAACAACTATGGTTCATTAAGGCCTCTTAGGGTGCTACCCCTCTTGATCTTGGGTGAAAGGCTCTCCAATGCATTTTTTGCCTATTTTCATTTCCTTCCTTCAAATATGGAATTGTAGTCATAATAGCATAAGAAATTTTACGACCCTTACCTACCCCAGTCTTGGTGCAAACTCCTAAAAGGTCTCCACCTCTCCTGCCAGACACAAAGGGTCCTAAACTCCATGTCAAACCTGCAAGTGATTCTATGGTGCTACACATATCCTTTAGGTGCCTAATCGGTAACACTAGGATGATGGCGGGATATATCCATGGAATTTTTCTATTGGCACCAACACACACACTACTCATTCCGAAATCTCTTGGGGCAAGAATGGATGCTACTAAAAATGCAAGTTTGGGATACCTATTATATAGGGTTAAGATTCCTTAAGGTTGCAAGAGTTAGTTTCCCTCGACATTAGCACATCAATCACATGTTGTGTCACTATCTTGTAACTATTGTAAGTTTTCAATGTGCATAAACTTCTACAAAACGCCAAACTTGTTAACAAGTGTCCTTTATGTAATTATTATTGATTAATAGAAGAGGTTCTTATGCTAGTATTTGTAATATTCTTGGTTTAAATCTTTGTAGATCTTTCTTTTTGCATTCAAGACTTTACTATATATATTATTTATTCAGTCACACCATAACACATTCATGACACTCTTATAACACCACTCTAACCCAAAAACATAACCTACTCCTACTTATTAAGTGTATACGTTACATATTACATCATATAGAAGCTTAAGGAAAAATCCATTCAATGTTTATCTATGAGAGATATGGTATTTTCATGTGCTTAACAGAGTTTCAATCTTAGACTAATTCTAGGAATCAAACCAAGTCATTCGAGCTTTGAATCATTTCCTTGAACAATGTTAGCAGTTATAGAAGCCTACAAAAATAGCAAGTATGCCATAGTAACATGAGTGGATCTCCATGCTACTCTTTGTCAAGAAAGTAATCAATGAATGTTGAGATTTTCTATTTTATTAAATTGGGCAAAAATCTCATGTAGGTGACAACAATAGGATTTGTTGCTATATTAGCTCCACTTTGTTGAGGAGGAGTTAATGCATCCTATATTTGTTGTGAGAGAATTTATGAGTCAGTTTTATTCTCCTAGATATAAAAATATATGCCCGAACAGAGTATTGTGATAGTAGAGAGTGTGTGAGAAAATAAATTATTTTAATCTCCTGTTGGATAATAAGATTGTTGATGCCTCTGTTTTGGTGGAAGTAGCCCAGATTGGTTGGGTGAACCATGTTAAATCATTGTGTTATTTTGTATGATTTTATTTTCTTTGTATGCCTTTTAAATTTCCGTTGCGCATTGTTTGCTCCAACAATTGGTATCAAAGCATGTTGAGGAGCTGGTACGTGTGACAAAGTTGTTGAAGGTGGATTTTTGGCGATTGGCGCGGTTTTGGCAGAGGTAGTCGCGCCAATTTTTGACAGTGAACAGGTTGGCACGATTTATTTTGGAACAGGCGCGCTAATTGGCATGGTTCAAAGTGTAATACTCGCGCCAGAGCGCCAGTATCCTGATTGGCGCGAAATCGACGGTTTTAAGCACGCCAATTTTTTCACTTATACCGATTTTGCTTCTGGCGCGGACCGTCTACTGTTAAGGAAGCACCAAGTCCCTTTCGGCGCACCAAGCAAGGATCACTTTGGTAAAATTGCAATTTTGTTATTTTTTTTAATTGTAATCTACAGTTTGTACATCAGAGGGATTGTTTGATAAGGTAAAGGCAGTATAGTATAAGGCAAAGGCATTTTTTAAATATTAACTTTATTTATTTAAAAAGTTGGAATTGGAGATTGTTTATTTGATACAACATGGAAAAATCTCAAAGTGCTCGGTTTCAGATCGAGAAGTTCAATGGAAAGAACAACTTCGAGATCTAGAAAGTGAAGATGTATGATCTGCTTGTGCAGCAAGGCATGGAGAAGGCATTGTTGGGAAAATCCAAACAGCCTTACAACATGACAGATGATGAGTGGAGCGAATTGGATGAAAGAGCAGTGAGCATTATTCGGCTGTGTTTGGCGGATGATGTTTTGTTTAACATCGTGTCAGAGAAAACTGCTGTTAGTTTGTGGACAAAGCTTGAGAAGCTGTACATGACAAAATCCTTAACCAATAGGATTCTTCTGAAGTGACAATTGTACAGTTTGTGAATGAAGGAAGGTACATTTATTACTGATCATTTGAATACCTTTAATAATCTCCTGGTGCAATTATAAATTATAGAAGTAAAATTTGAATTAGAAGATAAAGCTATAACTTTATTATGCTCGATGCCCGAGTCATGGGATCATTTTGTTACTTCTATAAGTCTTAGTTCATCAGAAACCCTTGAGTTTGATGATGTAGTTGCATCTTTATTATCTGAAGAAATAAGGAAAAGGTCAAATTTAGAAACCTCTACATCAGAAGCAATGGTGGTCAGAGGTCGGTCTAAAGAAAGACGTTTCAGTAGGCACAACGAATCACGTTCAAAATCGAAAGGGAAGAAGAGTAAGGTAAAGTGTTGGTTTTGTGGAAAATCGGGACATTTGAAGAAGGATTGTTGGAAGAGACAACAAACATCTAAAGGAGACTCTTCGATAGAGAAGAAAGAAGCAAACACAACAGATATAGGTTCAGCATTCGGTTAAGGTATGAGTGATGAAGTGTTATCAGTTAATTTGTCTAATCATGATCAACATTGGCTATTAGATTTTGGTGCATCAAATCACATGTGCATTCATAGAGAATGGTTTAAGACGTATAAATCAATTAATGATGGAGTCGTTTACATGGGAAATGATGTCACATGTAATATTGTGGGAATTAGAAGCATTCAGCTACAAATGTTTGATGGGACAACTAAAATTTTAACTGATGTAAGACATGTACCTGAATTAAGAAAAAATCTCATTTCACTAGGAGCACTTGACACTAATGGATATAAAACTGTCATTCAAGTTGGAGTAATGAAAATTTATAAAGGGATTTTACTAGTAGTGAAAGCAAAGAAGGTTGGAAATCTTTTTCAGTTAGAAGCAAGAACAGAGTCAGATCATGTTTCTACGGTGTTTGAAAATGACATTAGTTCTATTCGTTTATGGCATCAAAGGTTGGGCCATATGAGTGAAAGAGGTTTAAAGATTTTTTCTGATCATAAGTTACTTCCTAATATGGAGTCTAATAAGTTAGATTTCTTCAAACATTTTCTGTTTGGGAAACAAAGCAAGCAGAAGTTTAAAACTGGAAAACATACTAGTAAGGGAATCCTTGATTATATCCATTCTGATGTTTGGGGTCCATCCCCTACAACCTCATATGGAGGCTCATCATATTTTGTATCTTTTATTGATGATTTCTCTAGAAAAGTGTGGGTCTACATGTTAAAAAGGAAGTCTGATGTATTTACAGTTTTCAAACAGTTTAGAGCATTAGTAGAAAATATCACTAGAAGAATCATTAAATGTTTAAGAACTGACAATGGTGGTGAGTTTACTTCAAAGGAATTTGACAATTATTGCAAGGATGCTGGGATCGAAAGACATATGACCACTGTATATACTTCTCAGCAAAATGGATTTGTTGAACGCATGAATAGGACTCTTTTAGAGAGAGCAAGGAGTATGCTGAATAATGCCAATTTGCAGAAGGAATTGTGGATAGAAGCGGTGGCTACAGCTTGTTATGTGATAAATCGATCACCATCAACAATGGTAGGATGCAAAATTCCTCAAGAGGTATGGAAAGGTCATCCTTGTGATTATTCTAAACTAAGAGTTTTTGGTTGTGATGCATATGCTCTAGTGCCGAAACATCAGCGTTCTAAATTAGATCCTAAATAAAAAAGATATATCTTTGTTGGATATGGTGATGGAACAAAGGGATATAGATTGTGGGATCCTACTACCCACAATATCATCATTAATAGGGATGTTAAGTTTAATGAATCCTCTCTTGCACATTTAGATGTAGATAATAAATTGAAACAGGATAATGTATCTGAGTTTCAACACATTCAGTTTGAAACTAGCTTTGATGATAATCAAGATGAACATGGTTCAGATGCAAGTCATGAACAAGTTTCATATACAAATCATGAACAAGGCTTAGATGTAGATCATGAACATGTCTCAGATGCTGATCATGAAGAAGTTCCTACAGATAATAATCAGCCAATTGTGGAAGTACCAGAAACATCTTTAAGGAGGTCTACAAGAATGAAACCTCCTCCTAAAAGGTATGATGATTATGTTACTTCAGTTGCTTTTACCTCTAACGATGATGAACCTTTGTGCTATCAGGAAGCTATAGAAGGTTATAAAAGTGAAAAGTGGAAAGCAACTATGAAGGACGAGATGATGGCATTAGACAAGAATGGCACATGGGATCTGGTAGAACTTCCTAAAGACAGGAAAAATATGGGATGTAAATGGGTTTTCAAATTGAAAAGGGGTGTTAATGATACCTAGGATAGGTACAAAGCGAGGCTGGTTGAAAAAGGTTTTTCTCAGAAAGCAGGCATTGACTTTCATAAGATATTTTCACCAGTTGTAAAAATCGATTCAATTCGAATTGTATTAACATTAGTCGCTTTAATTTATTTAGAATTACAACAACTAGATGTTAAAAATGCATTTTTACATGGAGATTTAGATGAGGAAATTTACATGGAACAACCAGAAGGGTTTGTTCAACATCACAACAAGAAATTTGTCTGCAGGCTCAAGAAATCGTTGTATGGTTTGAAGCAGTTGCCTCGACAATGGTACAAGAAATTTTTTTCTTTCATGATGAGTCAAAATTATATAGGAAGTGAATCTGATCATTGTGTTTACTTTAAGCAATTTAGTAATGGCATGTTCATTATATTAGTGTTGTATGTTGACGATATTCTTTTAGAAAGCAAAAGCATAATAGAGATCAACAGGTTAAAGCTCAGATGGCAAGGAAATTTGATATGAAAGATCTAGGAGCAGCAAGACAGTTTTTGGGGATGGAGATTTTCAGAGACAAGAGCAATGGTAAGATGTGGCTATCACAACAGAAGTATATTGAGAATATACTCTTGAGGTTTGGTATGAACAATGTGAAGCTTGTGTCAGTCCCTTTAGCTTCACATTTTAACCTTTCTTCTAGTTTATGTCCTAATACAAATGAAGAAAAGGAATACATGTCTCCAATTCCGTATGCCAATGTGGTAGGTTGTTTTATGTATGCGATGGTTTGTACTCGACCAAATATTTCACATGCAGTTGGGGTTTTCAGCAGGTATATGGCAAATCCAGGTAAAGAACACTGGTCAGAAGTGAAATGGGTGCTTCGGTATTTGAGAGGCACAAGTGATTATTGTGTCACTTACAACAGGAGTAGTGAATTTGTTTGCAGATATGTTGATTCTGCTTTTGTAGGTGATTTGGATAAGAGAAGGTCAACATTAGGGTATGTATTTACTCTTGCAGGTGGAGCTATTAGCTGGATGTCAAAGCTACAGAACATTGTTGCTTTATCCACTACTGAAGCAGAATACATAGCCGCTTCTCATGCTTGCAAAGAAGCGATTTGGTTGAAAGGTTTGTTTGGTGAGTTTGGTAGGTTACAAGACAACATCAAGTTATTTTGTGATAGTCAAAGTGAAATTCATTTGGCTAAGAATATGGCCTATCATAGTAAATCAAAGCATATGCCAATCAAGTACCATTTTGTAAGACAAGTTATCGCTAAAAGGGGAGTCTCTCTGGAAAGAGTGCATACAAAGGAGAACTATGCAGACATGTTCACAAAACCAGTTTTGTTAGAGAAGCTACGTTGGTGTCTGGCTTCCCTTGGCTTGTAGAAAAGATAAAAATAATAAAGAAACAGGGTATCAGGCTAATTGTTGTCAAGGTGGAGATTGTTGAGATTTTCTATTTTATTAAATTGGGCAAAACTCTCATGTAGGTGACAACAATAGGATTTGTTACTATATTAGCTCCACTTTGTTGAGGAGGAGTTAATGAATTCTATATTTGTTGTGAGAGAAATTTATGAGTCAATTTTATTCTCCTAGCTATAAAAATATATGCCCGAACAGGATATTGTGATAGTAGAGAGTTTGTGAGAAAATAAATTATTGTAATCTCCTGTTGGATAATAAGATTGTCGATGCCTCTGTTTTGGTGGATGTAGCCCAAATTGGTTGGGTGAACCACGTTAAATCATTGTGTTATTTTGTATGATTTTATGTGTTGTGTATGCCTTTTAAATTTCCACTGCACATTGTTTGCTCCAACAATGAACACATATTAGTTGCAAGAAACATTGAGTGAATATCATAAATTTCATCAACTCATGAATCGTAATTTGATATTGGATTACAACAACTCCCCAACAATATCAAGAAACATATACCAGTCAGCCTACGTAAGCAGTGAAACTCAATGCAAGGTTCAAACAAGGATAGCATTAACATATCAATCATACACATTTCAACATGAAAACCATACAAAATTACACATAAAAGAACTTATCTTGGATTTATAATGAAGATACACAACTAAGTTAGGGACTTCAACTCTCCACCCAATAATAGACAAGTTGAAACCAAACTACTTTCAAATGTCACCCCCGAGCCAGATTCCAAGGGTCTGAGGTGGTCTTGGTCAAGGGAATAAAATCCAATTTACTAGTTAAATGAGGGACTCTGGAGGTTCTCATTCCTCCACGTGGTAGTTAGTCAATAGTTCACCAACGCAAAGGGATTTCAAGAGGCCAATTTCCTCCACCCTCTAGCCATGCAATGAAGGAAAAACAACACTTAGAGAAAAATAGTGGCTTATTTCCTCTCCTCTCTTCTATTCTACCTCCTGCAACTCGATCTCCTTTCTTACGGATCTCAAGCTATCTCTACTCACTCTGGTCTAAGATCTAGATATTTCTCTCTTTTTCTTTCTCCTTTATCCTCTATCAATACCTCTCCCTTCCTGCATGAATTCAAATGAGTCTCATGTCTTATTGAATGAATCTCAATGTGTCTCCTCTCCTTCTATTTTATTGTGTTGTGTTATTCCCTTCTAGTAACCTATATTTCGTAAGCGTTTATTGTTCTTTTTCTATTTATATTTTGTTTTTTTTGCTTTCAAAACTAGCATGGACTTGTCCCTTATGTTTCAACCTAATCAATTTCTGAAACGAGTTCCATTCCATAGACCATCCCTATGCATTCAATTATCAACAACCAACTTTTAATGGTTGTCATATAGTTTATATTTTTCCTTCCTTCAGCAAGCAATTTGAATGCCCAAGCAATTTGACCTCCCCCAGACCTCTTTGAGCCTATGTCACTTAACCCATTTAATCTTAAAATCTTATTAAATGATGAGATTATATGGCCAGATTGAGCCATTCATGGTTGCGATGTCACAGAACCCTCTCCCTTTGGGGAAGACCATTTTTGGTTTTCCCTATCCATATACTATAGATAAAACATGCTAAATAAATAAAACAAGATCATATTATCTTTGGATCTTTATATTTATATCTCTTTATAGTATCTACATATATTTGCATGCCATACCTTCATAATTGTGTGCCCATAAACTAAACATTTATAAAAGAAAATTTTAATCAAATTAACCAATTTTTGTGGCTCTTTGTGACTTACTGGTACTTTTGCTACATCAAATTCATAGTTGGATTCTTTCCTTTGTTATGGAGGGTAGTACGCCTCCAATATCCAAAACTATTTTTCCTTGCACTCTTATTCCATCAACAAACAATTCTTGGGTTATTGCTTCCAGATACAACCCTAATGTACTTTTGATTCTAATAAGATATGCTCATGACCAAGAAACCCAATTCATTTTCTAGCCTGCCCTTCTTTGCTTCTCAGTCCCTCAGTAAATCTGGTTATCCCTCTTGATGCAATCACTCACCTTCCAAGTTCATCATCGCCTTCTTTATTTCTCAGTCCCTCGGGTAATGTGTCCCTTAGAAAGGTTTCCTCGCATTAGAAGGAGTTCAAATTCAAGGCACATCCTTGCCTTAAAAACTACCACCTGGTCATAGCATGCTTCATGGTAATCGATTCACATAATTAGTGTTATCATATCACAATGGATCCATTCTTCAAATCTTTAATCAATGTGCCACTGAAAATTTGATATATTTCAACTACAAATAATTATCTTGTAGCCAAGTCCATCCACCCATTTCGGTGATTTCATGATTTCTAGTGTCATATAACATATTCATTCATAAGTTCCATCATTAAGGAAACATGATAATTTTAAACCATACCTTATCAACAGTTTGTTATTGAGATAAAATTGGAATTATGCTTTAATTCCTATTATAGCCAAATCAGGTTATCAAGCAACCCAACCATCATAGATCATAATACTGAATTTAAATTCAAAATTTTTAATGTTCATAATTCAATGAAATATTGGTACCTATCTTAAAGTATTCCTTGCCACTCTCTTTAGATATACACTGGATAGGTTTTTCGTCCTAAAAAATATCAAGTAATCCTCTTTTTAACTTTGATGTTTCATCACATACATGCTAGATTGGTCTAGTGCCTTCTCTTCCACTTTGATATTTGATCATGTACACGCCATACTAGTCTAGTTCCTTCTATTTCACTTTGATATTTGATCACGTACACACCAAAGTGGTCCACTTCCTTCTCTTTCACTTTGATATTTGAGCACATACACCCCATATTGGTCTAGTGCCTTATCTTTCAATTTTATTTTTGACTTAAAATTTATTAAGTGACTCATTGGCCTCAAGATGAGCACTTAATCCCAATCACAATATTGTGATTATGGGCACTACCACCCAGGTATTTTACTATTTATAAGAATATTGTGTAAGCTTAGGTAATCCAATACCTAACTGTGCGTGTAACTACACAATATAAGGCCTCAGGCAGTCCCATACATGTCTGTTTCAAACAATTTTACACATACACAACACACAGGGCCATATAGTACCATACTTTATTGTCCTGACATACAAACACAACACACAAGTCCAAACAATCCCATACCTGCATGCCCTGAACACATTGCACAACACAAACTTATACACACGGTATGGTACAACATATGTAATACAACTTTATGCTATTCCCATACAAAACACATGCATACAACATAAACACATATCCACATGACATATCACATTATATAATATCACAAATACTTTAGAAGCTGCCTTGTTTCTCCACGCATGTGAACTAGGAAAAACTACATCATATGTTTTCATGTGTTCTCAATCTTGACATGGGCATAATATAAAAGATATGTTCATATAATTATAAATTAGAAAAATCTTCCTTTTTTCCCAATAAATTCTTCATTACGGTGGGAATATTTTCATGCTATCCATACCATTACTTAATTTTTTTGAGTAGTTATCTTTTCACTCGGTTAACCCCTCACAAACTTACCAGAAGCAATGGGATTTTCATAGTTATAAACATATATATCTATTACCGTGAGCATGTATGTAATATGAAACCAACAATTTTTATAATCATGAATGCATCATATAAGTATCTATTAGCATAATCACATATGAAATATATAAGTATCCATTAGCATAATCACTTTGCAATACATGACTATCCATCAACATAATCAGGTATACAAAATATAAGTATCCATTAGAATAATCATGTCTTTAGTAAATAAGTACACATGTAGGTATAGTCATGGGTTAAGAGAACTCCCTAATTTCCATTCTCCTCGCTACACATATCTCTATCCATTGTTTTCATGGACTCAACCAGCCCATTAGGTTGTTAGATTACTCAATCATGGGCACAACAACCATTAGCTTGTGTCAAATAAATCTAGGGTTTAAATGACTCCCCAATTGAGGTCAAGCATGAATTATATAATGTCTTCACATGCTATTATTTTCATTCTTCATTTCTATTTTGTTCATGTCCATTTTCCAATAGCATTATGTTCCACCTAGAACTTTACTCGGTATGTTTTCCTCCATGCCTATCAAGCACTGCCATTTTTTAGGATTTTGTGGCCTTCCTACCACTCCAACCTCCTTATTCTAATATCCTCATGCATGAAATTTGAAACTTAAAGATTGAAAACTAGTGCAAGAGGGAAAACAAGAGAAATTGTTGCAAAAGGACATGAAATTCACAACAACAGTCATTTAAAAAATAAGTAAAATAATATTGTAACCAAGACCAAAACTAGTGTGATAACCAAGACCAAAACCAAGATGATAACCGAAACCAAAAACCAACATTATCATGCACAAGTATAAAACAAAATGGAATAAAATCAAGAAGTTAGTAAATTAATCAATAACACATAAGCATGAAATAAATATTCCCAAAAATCACTCAATATCCATGAGTCCAATATTCATTGCACTCTCAACCATCATACATACCTATAAATTAGATGGGTTCAATTTTTTCTCACAAGTCTCATACTTACCTTCAAATCTCACATTCCCCAAAAGTTCATAAGGAATCTCACAACTTATACATGTGTTACACTAAAATTTGTCACCATGACTATCTGCAGTTAGTATGGCTTCATCAGCAGTCATACTATCCTCCTTGGCAAGCCCCATACCTCTGCTCTCCATGTCAAACTTCAAAAAAGAGAGAAACTCATTAAAAACATGTTTATCTCTGGGTACGCAATTTCTCTCTACCTTATCTGCATGTACGCATCCCAAGTTCACAATACCTATGTACCTGCACGCTTTGTATGTAAAGGGGTGGGTGCGTACTCCTGTAAAGGTCAAAAGGCGCGAGTTTCATTTTAAAAAAGTTACTTGTGGTCATTTCTAGAGCACTCTAGGAGATTGTTTGATGTGTATTGAGAGCCTCCAAATGGTTCATGTATCCCTATGAAAGAGGAACCTATCCCATCAAGAGAGGAGCTACCCCATCCAAAAGAGGGGCTTATCCCATTGACGTTGGACCTGATTAACTTCCTCTAGAGCATTATAAATACAGACATTGGGCCAGAGGAGGGGAGGTTGAAGGCTGAACATTCCAAAGGGTAGATGCTGCTGGAATTATGACTTCCTTGTAGAAGCTTGTGAGGAGAGATTCCCATCCTTTCTTGTTTCATTTGGAAGTGGGTGAGCTTATCAAAGTAAAGGAAAACTCTTGCTGGACCCTGGGAGGAACTTGCACAACACCAAGGCTCAGGTTGTAATGGTTTCTTTTGTTTCCTATTAATACAAATAAGTCCATTCTTCTCAACAATTTGTTATTAATGAGTTGTTTCATATACTCCTTGGTCTGTATGTTGAATATGTTTTATTTTATGAGATACTCAGGTGCTATTTAATCGTTTGATTGTTAGTAAATGCAGGTTTCGAAGTGAAGGAGGAGCTCATCCAGATCGATGAGGCTGGACTACTACAACAGCGTTGGACTACAGGTAGGATCTAAACACTTGATTTCTTGTATGGTAAATGCATGTTTAGAGAAGGATTGCTCTTAATTATCTTGTTTGTCACTAGAAAGTCTTAGGCTTCTAGGGAGGTTGGTTTTGTCCGCAAGATTAACTCTTTCCGCATGACAAATTGGCGACTCCACTGGGGACTCCATTGAATGGAATGATTTTTCCTTTGTGTGACACTTTGATCTGAAAAGAGTCATTTCTTTTTTGGTTTTTGGTTGTTTGACTGTGTATTTGGGTGGGCTAGCTTAGAGTTAAGTTAGATTTTAGTTTTTCTTGAATTTTCAGTAGTACGCACCCTCTGAGTTGAGAACAGTGCGTACCTGTATGCACTGCAACTTTGTACAAAGAGCGTGCACGCACCTGTGCAAACAGGCTGCCTACGTACCCTATCAAAAATTGAGAAATTTCCATTTTTTCCATTTTTCCTCTTAGATTTTGTCTTTCATTAGTTTTTACTGCCCAGATCCATTGGTTATCTGTCAGAGATATTCACCTGAACTTGCTTCGTTAGTGTCAACAGTTTTAGTGAAATTCATAGAAGTTCTAGCCCTAGGGTTTGATTTTTGCATTGGTCCTGTAGTGACTTTGACTTTAGAAGTTGTGAAACCTTGGATCTCTCTGGTTTTGTCATTCTTCTTAGGAGTCAGACCCGTCGTAAAGTATACCTATGTGAGCAACCTACCTTTGTGTTGTCTCTTTGCGGAATTTCGAAAGGACTTGTTGATTGAAGTTGTGAATTTCATTCTTAAGAAAAAAACAAAATAGTTTGGTTTTTGTTTTTGATTGGTTTATGATTCTGCATGAACTGGTCCTTGGTTTGATTATTACCGAGTAAAACAACCTGGAATCATCATAGTAGGCTTTTACCTCTTTAGATTTGCTTTTAGGTAAATTTCCTTTTGATTTTCTTTTGAGTGAGTGTTTCATAGATTTTATAAATTTTGAAATTGCTTTTGTTAAAATAGTTTTATATGCTTTGTTAAATAGGAAAAATAAAAAAACATCTCCTTTGCAAAGTTTGTTTTAAGTAGCGTTTGAAGTATTTTGAAAGAAAAAGGAATTCTCATGAAAGTAATGAGTGGTCATGTGTTGTATGCTTGGAAAAGATAAAGAGATTGTTTCTTTTTTTTTTTCTGTTAAGAAAGTTGCTTTTATCAAAGTTTGCATTCTCCAGCTCTCTTAGCTAGGGAATTCATTGAAAAAGAAAAGTAGTGTAAATCATCCTAGGTGCATATTTTTAGTGGATTTGAGTCGAGTCTACACACCATCATTTTCATCTCCACTACCTTTTGTCTTAAAGAAAAGCCATAAAATTAACGCTTAAAGTAAAATCAACTTAGCAATTTTTCTTTTACTAGGGCTCTGAAGCGCCAATATAGATCAGGCTAGTGTCTTGGAGTAGGAGAGTAATTAACTCTCCAAGACAACAAAACCAAAGAAGTAGCTTATCTTGTGATAGGATAAATCCAACTGTTGCATTTATAATCTGGGAAAGCTCCTCTTAAAGGAGAAGCACGAGCTCGTGTCCGAACCAGTGAGGGGATCAATCCTCCCTCGTTGGGAACGACGCCAGACACGCACGTATTACAAACGGTAAGCCTCAGATTATTGTTGAGGAGCCAGGGGATCACTTATCGGTAAACCTTGGATTGACCATTGTCAAGGAGCCGGTAAGGGGATTGAGCTTGTTACTCTGCCCTTGCGTGCTGTCGGAGTGTAGACTGTTCCCACAGGTGTATTTGTTGCTGTTGGTAACCTTAGTGGCCATAATCTTAGGATTCTACCCAAGGTGACGGTGGTGGGAAGATCCCACTGTACCTGGAGCAGACGTCGGCTAGACTCACTTGGATTTTCTGGGGGTTTCACTTCACTCGAGACGGTTAAAGTGGAGGAACTTGGTCCAGTCTATTCATTAAGCAGGTTGCCGGGGTAACTGTTCCACCCGCTCTTTCTGTACTGAATCCTACGAGGTTGGATTTCATCACCAACTAGTGTTTTTGGTCCGGAAGCTACTGTTTGTGTTTGGTTTGACGCCCTAGATTCCTTAGGCGTGTGTTTCAAAATTGATTGGTTCTTTAGCGACTATAGGTGTTTTTCTTGAGATTTTAATTTGATTTCGTGTGTAGTAGTTAAAAGTCTTTAGCTGTGGCTGAACCACCGAGACGCTCCCGTAGACTTCGGGGCGAGTC
>APFE030661276.1:81999-93296 GCA_000404065.3 Pinus taeda | reverse complement strand
GATGGTGGACCTGATTAACTTCCTCTAGAGCATTATAAATACAGGCATTGGGCCAGGAGGAGGGAGGTTGAAAGCTGAATATTCCAAAGGGTAGATGCTGCTGGAATTAGGACTTCCTTGTAGAAGCTTGTGAGGAGAGATTCCCATCCTTTCTTGTTTCATTGGGAAGTGGGTGAGCTTATCAAAGTAAAGGATCTTGCTGGACCCTGGGAGGAACTTGCACAAAATGAAGGCTCAGGTTGTAATGGTTTCTTTTGTTTCCTATTAATACAAATAAGTCCATTCTTCTCAACAATTTGTTATTAATGAGTTGTTTCATATACTCCTTGGTCTGTATGTTGAATATGTTTTATTTTATGAGATATTCAGGTGCTATTTAATCGTTTGATTGTTGGTAAATGTAGGTTTCGAAGTGAAGGAGGAGCTCATCCCGATCGACGAGGCTAGACTACTATAACAGCGTTGGACTACAGGTAGGATCTAAACACTTGATTTCTTGTATGGTAAATGCATGTTTAGAGAAGGATTGTTCTTAATTGTCTTGTTTGTCACTAGAAAGTCTTAGGCTTCTAGGGACGTTGGTTTTGTCCGCAAGATTAACTCTTTCCGCATGACAAAATGTATATATATCTATGAGTCAAGGAGATTGAGGGAGTCCCCCCTCATCTACATTGTTCCTAAGTTCCCTTGTGGCTTGTGGGGGTTGTTTACTCTCTTCCTTTTTCCATGGGGACAGTATCATATTCAATTCTCTTCTCCACAACACCAATAAGAGATTGTTCTATTCTACTTTTCAACCTCATGAGGCCTCTTCCTACTATTAGCATATTGGGATTTAGCTTGGTATTTTATTTTTGGAAACCACTTTTTCAGCTCATCATTCCACTTAGCCAGATCTTGTTGTTTCCTAGTGAGTTTTTTGAGCTATACCCTATAGAGTTTTAGCTCTACTTCAAGGTCATTGAGTTTGACCTTCAGATTTGGAAGGTTATTTTCTTTTGGAGCGATATCCCTCTTTCTTGTTATCAGTGGTCTTGTTTCATACCCTATTGCACCCTGCCACAATACATGTTTCATTTTGTTACCATTGTGTCTTGTTATGTTCTGCCACATACAATCAACAGTTAGTCCATAAAATTAGTTAATAACACATATGTCAGTTGCCATCTTTACCATGTTAAGCCAAGGATGTAATCCTGCAGCTTTCATACATCCTTAATATCATCATCAACCATATGTCATGAACAAGGACACTAGATATCACATATATAAGCTTATTTTAAAACATAGAAACACGTGTATTAATGTTATTCATAATCATTATTATGCTAAAGCAACGATTAGGGTTCAATATTTGACCATAGTAATCACATTATTTAAAATCATCCTCTCCATTAAGGTCCTAATATTATTTTAATCAACTTTTAAACACAAGAATAGTTCAACCTTTGTATTAAGGTCAACAACATCCATGGCATCTACAAATTCAAGCACTCACATTATCATGCAAGAAGTCACATGCATACAGATTTCAATTTAAATGTTAATCACATCTCTTTAAATATAGGACCTACATGTGTGCAATTTTAAATCATCACATCATCGATCCATCATAGTGCTATACCTAGCGTTCACTTGCACAAGTAATAAACCAATAGAAGTAGACAAACATCAAGCACATCATTCTCTAGCAAGCTACGAGTCCTACAACTATAAGGTCTAGAAAAGACCCATACCTTTGAGTTTATCCTAATCCAATATGACAAGAAAGGAATTAACCACTGACAACAAGAAACCATTAGTAAATAGAATGACCATTTCCTCATACAAATATGGTGAACCTCCACAGGGGTCCTTTCCATATGCCAACCAAGTCATGGAACTTCCACATCCCAATCGGCCAGCATACACATAAATAAAACATACACAATGCAAGAAACATAAGGAGTTTTCTTAAGGTTCCTTTCATAACCTTAATAGCTGCATACTTATTCTGCCAAGCATGTAAAGGCTCACCATATCACTAACAATGATGTTGCACTAAGGCGGTCATACACTCAACCATTCCACGTAACTAAAGCACCATGTACATGTCATAATCATTCACAACCAACTTTTATCACCTACACCTTTGTTTTATTGATTTTTCAAAAATATTCATTATGATTCCCTCCCCCTTGGCGCATCCCTACTTTTATGATAGATTCCAATGATGCCTTTGACTTCTTGCTTGTGATAAGCCCATCCAAGCCTAGTGTTGAACTTGGATGCTTTGATACCACTCTGCAAAATCACCCGACCGATCAAGTCCTCTTAAAGGAATGGGGTAATCATTTTTTTGTTTAGTTATCGAGTCAATAGTTTCATATATACACACACACACACACACACACACACACACTCTATACCTACCAAAATTCAATGGACTCCACTCTTTTCATCAACCTCGACCATATAAACACAACACCCTTATGCCTCTCAGGTGGTTCCTAGTGGACACATTACGCCACTTATCATCTCCCAACATCTTTGAAACTATGTTATTATTTACTTGCCAAGCTCTTTTTTCCAAGATTACATGGATAGCGGGCCCCTCTTTGCTGCCTCCTCATAGGCCCTAAGTATTTCCGCAAATCCTAACTACCACAAGCTCTTCTCACCCATCACATTAACCTAGTCCCTTTCATTACAACACCCCTTCATTCATCGAGAGGCACAAAATTGGGCTGGAATAGTTGTGAGTCCTCCCTCCTACTAATGGTATCACCACCAAACATGATGGTATGGCCTACATGACTAGCCTACGTCATCCCATTGGGTCACTACTAGAACACACCGATGAGTGCCCTTTGCTAACCATTGAGGCTCTATTACCAGGCTTCCATAAAGGGTGGGGTTGTATGGCCTCTTCTCCTATTGGTCCACTATCCCATCTCTCTACATCCCCAGTAGCTTATGCCACTTCATACTACTTCCCTCACCCTAGAGCCTTGTATGTTACACCCCTTTCCTTCTTCGGGCAGAATCCACTAGCGGGAAACCTTCTCCACCAACTATATACGTGATTTTTTGGCATGGGTGTCAATGTGCCATGACTCCAATTGTTCCTCTAGGCTTCCTCTTGGTGCTTGCAACTGACTCCCCACGTTAACCTGTTGAGGTGAACTCATTCAAATGACTCACCTGGTGGGTCAATCCCTGACAAATAGTACCACAAAATCAGTATGGGCCCAGACACCTACCCCCTTACGTCATCCCACTAGGATTTGCTCGACATTTTACATTCTGCCTTCATTTCATTCTTCCAAGCTAGGCTTCCATGATTATGTTGACTATTGGCAAACCCTCCAGGCAATGGAAACATCGCCAAGAACACATCATCATGCCACATCATCTTGTTGCTCTAACCTAACATCTCTTCAATTATTTCCTTAGAAATATTTCAAGGTAAAATTTCATGCCTCCCACCTCCATGCCACATTGGCCTTTCTTGTCCAATCATATTAGAGGTAAGTCTAGTCATGCCAATGAAAGGCCTCCACATCTAGGGTTTTGGATTGGTGAAAGGGTATGGTTCAACCAACTCTCTATATAAGGTTATGACTTACCCTCCTGCATCTCTTTAATTTTTCCTTCAATATATGCCATGGTGTGACTAAGGGATCTGAACTCTACCATAAGCGATATACCATATGGGGATCTCCACAATCATCCCAAAGTTAAGTTTGGTTACTGAATAGACTTCCTTGAGAACTTATTTTCAACCATGGCTTTGTCTTAAAGGTCTAGCACACCAATAGAACAGTAACAAGGCTTCATTCCAATAGTGATGGTTCATTAAGGCCTCTTAGGGTGCTACCCCTTCTGAGCTTGGGCCAAAGACTCGCCAATGTGTTCTTGGCCTATTCGCATTCCCTATCTCCAAACAGGGAATTCCAGTCATATTTACGTAGGTTCTCCTCTGGCCCTTACCTACCATGGGCTTGGTAAAAACTCCTAAAAGTTATCCACCTCTCATGCCACACACCAAGCATCTTAGACTCCATATCAAGGCTACACACATCTTTATGGCACTGCACAAACCCTTCAAGTTCCTAACTAGTATGTTATCAGGAAATCTAGTGTCCACTCAGAGCTGCTAGTCCCACTAAGACGAGTAGCTATCTTAGAAACAAACAAACCAAAACTACTTTCGCTTTCCTTTATGAGAAGTAGATAAGAGGGGAACAATGAACACTAACCTCAGTCTTGTGCTTGGTTCCTTGCTTGGTTCCTCTCCCTTTTGACAGATCTTTGCCACTCCTTCTTCATTTACCCAGCTTCAAAGAGCACCTATGGAATCAAAGCAGCATAATACTATAGAAGAACAGAGATCTACAATTACAAACAATATAGGACCAGATATATATTGACCACACAAATGCATATATCATCAAACATACAAGAATGTGGAGGAAAACGTGAATAGCTTTATTAATATCAAGAATAGAAAAGAGGATTACAACCCATTGTTCTGACCCAACGTCATCCTCTCAGCATGAAAGCCCTTCTTCACCTCATGAAAATCTTAGATCACCCAACACTATGATATTGCACCAAGAAACCAACAACACTTCCTTACAAGATAGAAGTTTCCAGCCCCTGGATCTCTGTGATGAGGGATCCATATATAGATGATTGTAGGGGGTGAGTCAGCTTATGGGATTTTTATTAGTGTCCTCTCTCTAATAGTTCTTGATTCCACTTGGATATTGATGATCTCTTACTCATCCCTGGGTGAATTCAGAGAGGCAAGTGTCAGAGGAGAAGTTTCTGGAAGATTCCATGATCATCCACCTTGCAAACTATCTCTGCCATTTGTCTACTCTCGCCCATCATACCCTACAGAAGGGCTTTCCAGTATGCATCACACTTTTTACACTAAGCAGGTGAGATGCATCGCACCCTCTGCACTGGGTAGTCTGTATGGTCTAGATTTGACAAGTTCTGAGCAGTTTTCCATGGAGAACTTCTACAAGATGATGTAATCAACTGACCTTGTTCCTTTAGGGTGTGAAGAAACACTTTTAGGGACTTAGGAGCCCTTGGTTTATGGACATGTATGATTGGGGTTGCAGTGCCCAAAAATTTCTATAACAATTGCCCCCTAAAGCACGTGGTCGTTAATCTTTTGATGTCGGGTGGAATGCTTTATCATGAGGATCTGAAGTTTTTTCGAGCTGGAAGGTGACTTGTAATAAGATACAATCCAATACATTATCTTCATAATATTTTTCATGATCTAGCTGAGGCGGGCATTCCCATGCTTAGCTTTATAAATTCATTTTCATGCACATAGGACAGACAACCATCAGTGTGGCAGACTGATGATTCGGATGGAGTCATCATCCTTTGATTCGGATGATCATCTTTTCGTTAATGATGCACATTTGATGTCTTTATATTCCTCAATATATCGCAGCCCAGATGGATGAAACTAGATCCAGGTTCTTCAAACTCATTCAATCTTCACTCGGAGTACAAGTCGATCCATGTGAAATATGTTCTGGAGCCGAACATGGAAAGACATCGCCTGATTACCAGCCAATGATGTAAGTTGTTAACAAGCACAAGAGGAATCACTGATAATGATGATGACCCTCAAGGTATGACAGTACAATTCACATGGTGTGAAAAAGGGACTTGGCATCGAACACCACGTAAAATCTTTCGGTCGAAGGCCAATGATGTAAACCTATCGCCAGAAGTGAGAATCTTTCCATTGAGGCATGCAAGCTTCAATGTACTGAAAGGGTTGCTCCTAGGTCGACTTCTTGGATAATGAGCTGATGTTGACAAGAAGCGACCCATCGTAGGAGGGCCTTAATGAATCCCACATCTACGACATGGGATAAAGCAAATGATTTTGGAGTTGAAAACGATCTGATGACATAGGGTTCAGGGTGGCGGCCATGAAAGAATGGAGCATGAATGTATTGCAGCGGATGAGACACAGGTGAATTCTCTGAGTGACTTCTCTTGAACATACCAGTGACACTGAAATGGATTGGTTGCATTAACTGCAAAGATGGATGGTACGATGGACCAATGGTGATATGACCAGTGAATGGAATAACCGAACCCGACTCAGACGTGGAGTGAAAGTGTCATGTTCAAGAGCGACTTGCTACCAATAAAGTTTATTCAAGTTTTCTTCCCAATTTTCCCCAGTAATTGCTAACTAGTACCTCTTTATTTTTATCAAGCTTGAGGAGGATAACATATTCTTATTCTATAATTCTCCCTTCGGGTTAACCTGTCGCTATGTTTTAACGAGCCTAGCGACAGTGAAACTCGTCCTCGTCCATTTGGACAAGTCTTTCGCTATTGATTTTAACGAGTTTAACGACAAGGATAACTCAGCCCTTTTTCAATTTTAGAGAGTCTAAAAAGGGATGAAAAGGAAAATCCAATAATCCTTTTTCATCATATAATCCCTTAAGTCTGAAAAAGTATAAAATAATATGAAAGGAATGAATTTTTGATAGTTTTAACGAGCCGAACAAGACAAGCACTCGATCTTTTTGTGTAATAATCCCTCAGGTCCAAAAAGATTAAAATCCAGAGGAGGGATAACACTTCTGGTATCTTTAACGAGCTGGAGAGGCCAATCTCTCGGAAATCTTTTCATATTTTACGAGTCAGATGAAAAGAGCTTAAATGAGACTCGTCTTTTGAGGAACGAGTGATAATTTTGGGTAGCAGCTGATTCCAGGTAATGTTTGGAATTTTCTAATCATGGTAGTATCACAAGGATGGCTAACAGAATCACTCGTCACAGATGTTCCTCAAAAAGGGTAAACAATCAAATGGAGGCGTATGATCAGCTAAAACAGAGTGGAGGTGATGATGAGAACACAACCAAGGCTCAAAAGCTGATGATAATGCATTCACAATGGTTATTTACCAGAGATTGGTTCATTTTTTAATGAGTTTAAACTCTGGGGGAAACATTTTCTCATTGCTTAGGTTTAATTTTTAATGAGATTGAACTTCACATAAAAACTGCTCGTGCCAGTTGAATAATAAGGATATCCCATTGATAGATGCCATTTTTTATGTAGCTTTCACCTTTCGAAGCTTTGCTCCGCTTGCCTCTCGCATGCAAGCTAGGAACGACCAACTACTGTCTTAGGGGTTAGTTAACTACTAAGGTCAGGTAGGAGAATTTTTCCTTTACTTCGCCTGTGCCATTTGGCCCCTGCGAAGGCGAATGGTTGATTTGACCACTCACCCAACTTAAGCAGTTGAAGTTAGCGGAACTATAGAGGTTGATTTTCACTTGCTTGCAAAAGGTTTGCATGCCCCCAAGCATAGCGAAGTAGAGTTTCTAGGTTACCCTTCAATTTGCAGACAAAAAATTTGTTCTATCAGGAAAGGCCTACCTTCTAATGGAGGTATATTATTCTGGTCTAATTCCCTCTTCCTATATGGACGGGTATCGGACTAGTCATATATCCTTCGCAGAAACCTACTCTATGCCTAGAGTTTTCCTGCCAGAACAGGCCAGAGTGCATGCCCCCTGGGTTTCAGTCATGCCCTCCCGAATTACTCGCATTCTTCAAGTGGATGGACTAGAGATTGATGAGAAATTCCTTGCATGAAAAGACCATTTAGGGATGGTATTTGACTATTTTCCATGTGTGAGCCAGGGAACGAAAGCTGGTCTATGAGCTAGATCACTTTTCCTTCATGCGGAAAACACATTACTTGAAAGAGTGAGGAGACAATGGCCCCCATGCAATAAATATAGTCACGTCCAAGGAGTAGATTATAATCTAGAGGCCCTTGGACTACCATTACGTTCATATAAACAGTTTTCCTTCTCAATGTTATAGGCACATTGGGAAGGATCCCTAACGGTTGACTAGTTCCTTTGTCAAAGCCTGTCAGATTTCTCATCTCAGGCATAAGCGATGGTGAACCAAGCGCTTTCCAAGAAGTCGAGGAAAGGATACTCACAGAAGCCCCTTCATCTATGATGGTAGCGACCATGACCATTTTGTAAGCTTGTACAATGATTCAGAATGGTACACTAGCCAGTAAACGGGGTCTGCCTAGTAGATTCCAATCGAAGGAAACGAGTAGGTTGCTTGGAGGTGGGACCGAATAGATGACCGAATATGACTCTGACAAACTTCCTTCCTGCAGTAAAGGAACGGGTAGATTGCCCCCATGTTCATTGGAGTCCATGTTTACGAAAGAATTTGAACGGTCTCATTCTCATTCTCTTCAGTGACTGTATCATCTGAAGAGGACCCTCTGAAGGCAAGACCGGGTCAATTGCCACCTCGACCTTTTGACTTTTGTTTGGTGTGGATTCAGAGGGTTTATCTTCGATGATAGATGCTTCGACCAACCACAATGGCGTGTCAGTCGGATTCTCAACTAGTGATGGACTCGGCAAGAGTTTATTGTATCCAAGAGGAAGCCATAGCGGTGAAGCAGGATGGTTATCCAAAACTCTTTTAGCTTCATCTAGGAAGGGACAATGGTGGACAACGTGATCGCCTTCACATAGTTTACAAGGAAATTTACATTTCCTTTTCTGTCTAGATACTTCTCTTTCCCTAGTTGATGGTGTACTTTCAAAATGATCATCAGAGGTCAATGACACCGGATTGTGCAAACGAGGAGGCCAGTCCCTTAAGATTCGAGGGATGTAAGGAAAATCTCGATGGTAGTGGTCTCCTTTGCAAATGACACATGGAGAGTTAGGCTTGGATGGTACAGTGTGTCGATTTTCGCTAGACGATGCACGGTTGCCCCTTTTTTTCCTTTGGCTCCTTCTTCTTCTTTTCCTTCTTCTCCTTCCCCTTCTTCTCCCTCTTAGCTACTTGATTTTCAGCTTTACCAGCTTCATCAAGCGAAGAGGAAGGAGGAGACGGAGAAATAGACAAAGTAGAAGGTTGGGGGGTAACTCTAGTATCATCTAGTTGCTGACTTGATTGTTCAGGAATCACGGTGTTCTGAACGACAAAGGTAGAGAAGAGCCATATTGGCAAGCCAATTGTCAATCCTGGAAGTGCCAATATGGCCATATGAGGTGCACCAACATCTCCCCAAGAGGAGAATGGACTAGGATTTCCTCCAAGAGGAAATCCTTGGTTGGTAGACTCCATTTTCCTCAACCTAAGACCAACGCGGGAATAGTGATATTATTCCGATTAAAATAAATTTTAGATGCTTTGACACAACTTGTTTTTTTCAATTTTTAAGAGTCGAGAAAAAACAAAAGATGACTCTAGTTTCCGTCAATTTTTAATGAGCCTGAAGTGACAAGTGCTCAGATGGACCTTTTCCTTTGAGGAGTCTGAAAATGAACGAATGAGAGTACTCTAGAAATCTAGATAGAGGGATTACCAAACCAACTTCAAAACTGCAAAATACTTTTTATGGTACGGTAGTCAATCTTCCCGAATGTTGTGTTCAGTGCATTGCGATCGATAGGGCGGCAGACACGGCTCCCTAAGGATAAAGGATATAGCCTATTATGGTCTCCCAATATATACTCGACGGTATGTGGGAGCACAAGTCCATACTGGAACTTGTCATCTCAAAGAGGAGGAATCACCCAACCAACAATGAAAGTGATAGTTAGCAGGCTTTACGACGCCGGAATATGTCTCTAGCCTAGAGTTCTAAATGTTGTGTGTTAGGTTCCAAAGCGTTTTTATGTTCATTGAATTTATTTTACAGTTGATCTTGATTAAGAAATTTTCCTTTTAGGTTCACTGCGTGATGTAGATATATAATTCCTAAAATTCAATCTAAGATGATAAACAATTGTTTAATCTTCTTTTTGCGATGAAAATCCTAGCTACTAAGGAAAGAGAAATGAGATTATTTCAACATACAGCACATAGCACACACTAGATGCACTGTCCTAAATCAAACCAACAAGCAGTCTAAATGCAAATGCACATGCATGTATTTGTTTTCAGCCTCCTTAATGTGTGAATGACAAGAAGAATGTTAAGTACAAATCTGAATTATCTTTTCAAAGTGACAATACTAACAATTTTTCTTCAAAATACGAAAGGAAGATAATGACGACACTTTGCGATTTCGAATTGAAAAATGTTTTCGACACTTGAAAAACTACTAATTAAAATAAAATACAAGAGTAACAGTATAATCGAGTATCAAGAACCATAGGATTCTTTTCTACGATTGAAAACGACGCTTGCGACACTTCCAAATCAAGAAACGATAGTTCGATTATGCTACTTCTTTGTAAAAGAGAACTGAAAATGGCACACAATACACAAAAACATTTACAATTCTTTGCACAATGGAGGTAGAATGATGGAAAGGAATGGGGTTTCCACAGAGGTGTACTGATCACTGATAGCAAAACTCCTGAATAAATCTAAAGAGAGTGAACAAAAAACCAAAATTTGGAAGCAGAAGAGGCCTTGTCTGATCAGCGCACCTGTAACACAGGGAAAGTGCGATGCAACACACCTACTGCACACGGGAGGTGAGATGCATCCAGATTCCCAAGAGGAGAAGGTGCGATGGTCCAGGGACGAGACTTCAACTTGGTTCTTAGTCACAGTTTGCAGCTCAATTCAAGGATTTAGGCTGAGCAAGAGATGTTTAGTAAACATAAATCACAGGGTTGATCTAATGAGGTTACTAGAGCCACCACCAGGGCAATTAGAATGTTTGCAAATCGATTGTTGAGTTTATAAACAAAACCCGGAGATAGACTGCAGCAGCATTGATCTACTTTGCACTTGAATAGAAAGTTCAGTTCGAAGGCTAGTTGACTTGACTTCAGACTCTATCTGTAAGTTTATAAAACAAACAAATATAGACAAGAAAACAATCTATTCACTCCCCAGTGGAGTCGCCATTTTGTTATCAGGAAATATAGTGTCCACTTGGAGCTGCTAGTCCCACTAAGACGGGTAGCTATCTTAGAAGCAAACAAACCAAAACTACTTTCGCTTTCCTTTATGAGAAGTAGGTAAGAGGGGAAAAAATAACACCAACCTCAGTCTTGTGCTTGGTTCCTTTCTTGGTTCCTCTCCCTTCTGACATATCTTTGCCGCTCCTTCTTCATTTACCCAGCTTCAAAGAGAACCTGTGGAATCAAAGCAGCATAATACTATCGAAGAACATATATCTACAATCACAAACAATATAGGACCAGATATATATTGACCACACAAATGCATATATCATCAAACATACAAGAATGTGGAGGAAAAATTGAATAGCTTTATTAATATCAAGAATAACAAAGAGGA
>APFE030661276.1:4020-81841 GCA_000404065.3 Pinus taeda | reverse complement strand
CTTCACCTCATGAAAAGCTTAGATCACCCAACACTATGATATTGCACCAGGAAACCAACAACACTTCCTTACAAGATACAAGATTCCAGCCCCTAGATCTTTGTGATGAGGGATCCATATAGAGATGATTGTAGGGGGGTGAGTCAGCTTCTAGGATTTTGATTAGTGTCCTCTCTCTGATAGTTATTGATTTCACTTGGAGATTGATGATCTCTTACTCATCCCTGGGTGAATTCATAGAGGCAAGTGTCACAAGAGAAGTTTCTGGAAGATTCCATGATCATCCACCTTGCAAACTGTCTCTTCCATTTGTCTACTCTCACCCATTGCACCATAAAGAAGGGCTTTCCTGTATGCATAGCACTTTTTACACTGAGAAGGTGAGATGCATCGCACCCTCTGCATTGGGCAGTCTGTATGATCGAGCTTTGACTAGTTCTGAGCAGTTTTCCATGGAGAACTTTTGGGAGATGATGTAATCAACTGACCTTGTTCCTTTAGGGTGTGAAGCAAAACTTTTAGGGACTTAGGAGCCCTTGGTTTATGGACATGTATGATTGGGGTTGTAGTGCCCAAAAATATCTATAACATAGCAGCATGAGGATGATGACAGGAGATATCCAAGGAATTTGTCTATTAATAGGGACACACATAGTCCTCATCCCAAAATCCCTTCGGGAAAAAATGGAGGCTACTAGGTTGAGATGCCTCTGATGGAGGGTTAATATTGTTTAAGGTTGTGAGAGGGATTTTCCCTCAACATCATCCAACACTCACATGTTTGTGCACTATCTAGTGACTATTATAAGTTGTAAATGTGCATAAACTTATACATAATGCAAACCTTGTTAATATGTGTCCTCTATGTAACCATTATTCATTAATGAGAGAGGTTCTTATGCGAGTATTTTTCATATACTTGGTTCATATCTTTGTTGATATTTCATTATGATTTCAAGGACTTACTATATCGATTATTTATTCAGTCACAACAAAGCACATTCCTGACTTTGTTAGCACACCATTCTAACCTAGAAATGTAACCTAATATTGCTTATCAAGTGTAGAAATTACATCTTACATCGTATAGAAGCTTAAGGAAAAATGTGGTTAGCATTTATCTGTGAGAGAAATGGGATTTTCATGCACTTAACAGAGATGCATTGTTAGACTAACTCCAAGAATATTAAACTAAGTCATTTGAGCTTGTGAATTAGTCCTTGCACAATGTTAGTCGTTGTAGAAGCATACAAAAATAAGAAGTATTCCATGGCAACATGAATGGATCTCCATGCTACTCATCGTCAAAAAATTATTCAACGAGCAAGAAACTTTGGTCAAATATCATAAATGGTGTGAACTCATGAATCGTAACTTCATTTTTGGATTAGAACAACTGGTCAACAATACAAAGAAACATATATAAGCTAGCTTATGTAAATAGTGAAACTTAATGCAAGGTTAAAACAAGGATAGCATTATCATATCAAACATTCACATTTCAATGTGAAATACATACACAATTACACATAAAAGAACTTATATTGGATTTAGAATGAACATAGGAAACTGAGTTTAGGACTTCAACTCCCCACCCAACCATAGAGAAGTTGCAACCAAGCTACTTGAAGTTGTGACCCTCAATCTAGATTTCAATGGTTTGAGGTTGTCTTGCTCAAGTGAATAAGCACTAATATACTAGCTCAACCAAGGGCTCTAGATTTTCTCCTTCCTCCACCCAATAACTGCTCAATTGTTCACCAATGCATAGGGCGTTCTACCAACTACCTCTACCCTCTAGCCATCCAATGAAGGAAAACCAACACTTAGAGAAAACTAGAGGCTTGCTACCACTCCTCTCTTTTGCACTACCTTTTGTAGCTTGATCTCCTTTCTTGCTAATCTGAAGCTCTCTCTACTCACTCTAGTCTAAGATCTAGTTCTCTCTCTCTTTTGTATACTCCTTTCTCATATTTGAATGCCTCTCCCTTCCTGAATGAATCCATATGAGTCTTGCATCTTATTGAATGAATTTGAATGAGTCTCACCTCCTTCTATTTTCTATTTTTGTGCAATTCCATGCCGAAAATTGTATTTCACCAACTTTTCTATAATTTTATTGCTTGTTTTTCCTTGTTGTGGTTCCCAAGAGAATATGGCCTTCTCCCTGATGTTGTATCGTAATTAATTTCCAACAAGAATTCCATTCCATAAACAATCCCTATGCATTCAATCCTCAACAACCACCCCTTAATGGTTGTCATATATTTATATTTTTCCTTCCCTCAACAAGCAAGTTGGTTTCCCAAGAAATTTGACCACCCCAAATTTCTTGGAATCTGTGTCCCTTAATCAACCCATTCAATATTTAAAATAAATTACATGATGAGATTACATGGCCAAATAGATCCATTCATGGCTGAGTTGTCACATCTAATAAAGAAAACATTTTCTTTCTTATATATGCTTTTTTGGCATAGATCATACCATAACATACAAAAACCATGAGCTAACTTTCAATGGAAGAGAGTGTCATACATGGATACCTTGTACCAGAAGGGGAGTATAGGGTAGCCATTCCAACAATGAACTACTACACGAGGTAAATAAAGATTGAATTCTTTTTTTATTAATGAAATACTTGAAATAATACTAAAGAAAATGATCAATTTAACATTTATTTCACGTTACAGTTAGTGATCCAACCCTCTTGCGACAAGCTAAATGGTGTCATGAGTACATGACCAGGCTATCAAAATTAAATAAAATAAAAGGAAATTGTCGTACTAGCTATATCATTATAAACATCACATACCATATTAGGAAAACATATTTTGATGAAAAAAATTATTGAGATGAAGTATTTTGTGTCTATGATTAATGAATGAATGAATGAATGTTATATGTTAAACATTGATTTCTATATTTTTATTTATGTGCATGAACTTGTTTCATATTATGTAACCATATTTTTTATGAGAAAATTTATTGAGATGAAATATCTAGTGGATCTATGAATGAATGAATTTTGTTTTTTGTTTTGTTATGTATCCTAATGTCTTACTTTTAACTATTTCCTATATAGTAGATAGATTGCGTAGTAATAAATTGAGAATGATGTGATGGGAGGGAGGGGGCCATGAGAGCTTCCAACATCATATGGTTGACCCTGTTCAGTAGAGAGTAATTGAGGATTTGGATAACCTTGGATAAAAACACCCTTGATCCAACACAACAACAACAACGTTAATGCTAACTTTGTTTATGCTTCATCAAGTGGAGGGAGGGTTGATCCAAGATTAAACTGCTCCAATAACTTATTTCGAAAATGGAGGAGAGATCATTTAGGTATTCATGCACTCAATTAATTTTGATTATTATTTATTCATGCAATTAAATTAAAAATTTGGTGAAATTTAATTAAATTTTTCCTCATTGGTCTCATGAATATGTGTAGGACAACTAGTATCAATTCGGATGTTGAAGTGGAACAACTACCAGAAGAAAATAACTTAAAACCATAACATTACATTTAGAAGTCAAGGTAAGTTACTTTCAAGTTGATCCCCTTTTATTTTTCATAATGCACTAAACTACTTACTTTATTTATAGTCATATGCATGTGTTGATGTTGCGACCAACAACCTCCAAAAAAAAAATTCACGCTTGAATTTTGAAGCCTACTAGGGATGCTATGATATGTCGCTCTATGATTACTTCATGGTCAATTCTTTTTTTGTAAATTTTTTAAGTATCTTTCTCAAGGTTATAACTTTCAAAGTCACTTTCTCACACATGCTCATTCCTTGAGGACATTATAAACGTACTTCCTTTATGCTATCTTGAACAAGCATAACACTATCCAACAAGATAGTGCGTGTGCAATGCTCAATTAAGCTCAACAGTTAGTCTGCACTTTTTTCGACAACCTCTCTCACATTGATTGCGTTTGTACTTCAATTTTCGTGATTATTCTGAATTGTCATATTTTGCGCACTTTAGGTTTCACAAGTGTTTCTTTCTCCTTTGTGGCTATTTCTTTGGGTTGATTTAAATTTAGTAAGTGTTGTTTTCATGCTATCTTTTCTTTAGCATGTGTCACTTTCAAGGTCCTTCATAGTTAGGAAGGGTCATTTTTATGTTTTCTTAAGGTCATAGGTGTCGCTTTTAAGTATGTTCACTCCTACATGTTTCACACCTTTGCATATCACTAAAGTTAGTTCCAAAGAACTTATCTACATTACATGGTCCCATATTTCGTAAGAATATGTGCTAAACACATTCCTTTAACTTAGAAGACATTTTCATCATAGTCAACACATTTATCTTAAATTTTATTCTAAGTTTCACAATGTGGCATCTTAACTATGACACTTAAAGATAGGTGCCCATTTGTTGTTGTTTCAAGGTGTGATTCATATCCATGAGTCTTTTCTATTCCTCTAGCATGTATTTATGGAATTATGTGCATGATCCATGTCTTAGTCCTCCAACCTAGTGAAAGTTGTGAAGGCATTATCCCTCTCACCAGGTGGTGAGCTTAGTTTATTAATGAGCCTCAATAATGAAACCCTTCAAACCAAGCCTTGTGCACTAGCTCCTCCTCAATATCATCTCTAGATACTTAACATTATGAACCTCCCAAGGCCATTCACCTAACCATTATTTCTTATACTAATTCACTGCACTGAGTTTTGATCAGCTCTACCTTGCACAACACATAAAGAACTCATTCTGGCTTATGGGGTCCTCACCCAGGTTCAGAGTTAGTTGCACCAACCAACAAAAACCTACACTATTGGCCCTTTTGGCAACAACCCATGTAATTTAGGATGCAGTCTCACCTGAAGCAGTATGGGGGGATGGTAGAACCAAGCTTCCGCATCTAGAGATCAGCGTGATGTCTTTTAGTGCCCTAGATCTGCCTTCATGCAGATCTATAAGATTCTAGGGATTGGTACTACAACTCTTTTTAAACCACCTTTAGACCTTTGTGGACGTCTATGGTTGCTTTTTTCGAACCCTTAACAATCAATTTATTCACTTACGTGCACCAAAAACAACCCTAAATCAGTGTTCGCGCAGATCTACTTAGGTTATTATTAAACATAACAATATTCATCCGAGTCTTCGCAAAAGTACTTAACATGCCTTGCGTACAATTATTAAGTCTTATTAAAGAGAATCACACATCATTAGATAAATATTACATAAACATATTATTCATCAACAACATATTTCATAAGTAGAAGTAAAGATACATACACAATATTTCTTCTGAAACAACTCTTTATTGATTTCCAATTCATAATACCGACTCAAAACTTCCCTACGCACTCAACTACAGAGCCGTGATTCTTCTATCTACCCACTGCTTACTTTCCCTTCTCTTCCCACACCACATAGAGATGTCTTTGACTCTCTAAGACACACCTATTTATAACATTTTCATACAATCCCATGGTCCACGACCATGGGTGGATCTCCAAGGTGGATCTCCAAGCCGACTCAAAATTTACATAAACAAGGGGTTAAAACCCCTTTGACTCCTAATCATCTACATGCTCAACATACACAAATCACAGAGACTTTACATTTCTTACAAAAATTACATCAAAACATGGGTTATCTTAACCCCAAAACTAACCTAGGGGACCCCATCCCAGCGGGCCCCCAATGCAAAGATCATGACTCACCCTCGAGTCACTCAGAAGGTGCTACGATCTTGCTGTGAATATCGCCTAGCTCTACCCGAATTACTGCAACCTCAACAACACTCTGCGAAGATTCCTGCTTGAATTCCTCCACTAAATATTATGTAGCTAGTCCTTCTACGATCAGCCTCATCATCTGTTGGGTCTACTATAAGCCCTTGAGATTCAATTGAATAGTGGTTGTGACTTTATAAGCCTCTTTTAACCATGGCTGAAATCTTGCCTTTAGCAATGCATCCTTCTTCTGTGCTATGTCTACCTGCGTGAAGAGTTGCTTCCTCTCCTATAATTTTGCAAGGCGCTACGCTTGTGCTATGGAACCTGTCGTTGCCCAAACTTCATCATACTGCAGTTGCAACTCCCTTATCTTTGTCTTCAGTGTCTACAAGTTTGGATATTCCTATAGATTTGTCACCAACTCCATGTCTTCCTTAGATAATGTCGAAAAATCAATGAGTGTGGCATCTAGGGTGGCCATTCCTTCTTTTATGGAGGTTTCGTGTTGTTCCTGGACCTTAGGTGGAGTCGTTGCCTGCAACTTTAACTGTAGGTTTGTAATCTTCATATTGACTTCAAATTGAACTCGTCCAACCTCTTCTTTGGCTTTGCACACACTAGTGGCTATTTTTCTTATCTTCGCCTCTGGCTATGCATCTTCAAGGATGTGAAGCTCAGGCGTTGTTCTACATGGCTCTACGACTACGAACTCCAGTCAGGAACTTTGTTCCTACAACATCCCCTTTTCCTTTAAGGCCTTCATATTCTCAGAAAATATATGTTCATTTTTCACTCTGTATTTGTTGATAAGATTGAGAGCGCATTTCTCCCAAGCTCTCAATTCCTCTGTTACTCCTACATGCAAAGAGTGGAGTATCTCATTGGGGAGTGCTACTATGTTCAGCCCTATGTTGTTGATTGTGCTAAGGATGACACGATCATCGATTTTCTCCATGTGAAGGGACCCATTTTTTAATGCAATAGTTCTAAGGTCTAGGGTCCTTACCAACTCGGCTGCTTGACTATCCTAGGTGTCAGGCTTAATTGTTTTGTGCTCGCTTGATTGGTGTGCACTTGTATTCTATTTTATTGGATCTGCTACTCTTGTAGATCCTTTTGGACACTCCCCAGTGTCTGCATATGTTTATGCTCGAACTGCTGCAACACTTCATTCGTAGTTTCCCTTATTTTATCCCCAATCTCATCGATATTGCCCTCCATCAAGACCATGGCATCACCTTGCAACTTGTCTGATTTTTTCTTTTTCCAGGGACCTTCCTACTATACCTTTTCGCACTTCTTCTAAATGATGGGGGTGCTCTGCCCTTCATCTCCTCCACCACTTTTTCCAAACAATTCTTCCTCCTCAGTCTCTGGCGAAGGTGATTTTCCACTTCTTTCTGACTCGCGCTCCTCCTGTTCTGCCTGCTCCTTGGCAACATATTCTTTCTCCATTTGATCCTTTTCTGTAGCTTCCTTCTTTCTTTGTTAATACAAGTTCTTCATAACCTACTTAGCTACTTCCTTTCTCTTCTAGGCTACTGAACTTCCTACTCCCTTTTTGGTTCCATCATCTAAGTTTAAGGGGGGGCGTCACTCTACTTGCCATTGCATTTTCACCTCCTGCATGTTTGTCTCTGTTACCAAATCTGGTTAGACATTCCATTTCTATTGTGGATCCTTCCTCAACATAATGTATACTCGGTGGAAGTTAGCCTTGAATATTACATAGGCTAACAACTACATGCACAAGGTCAGGGACAATCTTGGGTGTTAGTTAGTGGCCATGTGGAGGCTTGATTCCATCAGGACCCAAAAGATCTTTGTCTATGTGATTTGCGCAGGGTCCTTAGTAGCCCATAAGGAGGTGATCTATGTTGCCTCCAATAATCCTTCTTCCAGCAGAGGAAATTGGCTATCCTTCAAAAATTCTCATGCTACCAACACAATAGACAACAACAACCAAGCATAATGAAATGACTTGGTTTCATCCTGGGCCTCATGGAAATTCGTGAGGAATTCTTGGCATAGGTACGTGGACCAATTGAACTACATGCCCTTCATGCACTAGGAAATTAGGGATACTACAGGCACTGGAACTTCATCTGCACGACACTTCCTCATCACCTTCATTACTAAAATTTGGATGGCAATTTGAACTGCAGGGTCATTTATTGCTAGAGTGGGATACCCTTGCACCTTCTTCACGAGGTCAAATTATTTCTTCATTCATTTTGTGTTGGCTTAGGAGGTCCTAACCTAGGTTCATAATTAGTTGCACCAACCAAAAAGGCCCTACACTACTCACTCTTTTGGAAACAAGCCACGTAGCACAGGTTGCAGTCTCACTTGAAGTAGTAGTGGGGGATGCTGGAACAAAGTTTTCGAATCCAAATATCGGTGTTATGTATTTTGGTGCCCTAGATCTGCCTTCGCATAGATCTATAAGCCCCTAGGGCTTGGTACTACAACTCTATTCAAACAGTCTTCAGACCTTCGCAAAGGTCTATGATTGGTCTTTATGGACCCTTAAGAGTCATTTTATCCACTTATGTGCACCACAAACAATCCTAGATTAGTGTTCATGCATATCTACTTAGTTTATTTAGAAAAAATGACATAATTCATCACAATCTTTGCTAAAGTATAGAACATGCATTGTGTTCGTGTAGTAAGACTTATTCAAGTGAGTCGTGCAACATCAAATCAATATTTCATATACACATATTCATCCATAGCATATATCGTAAACATAAGTAAACATAAGTAAACAGAAATAAATAGATATACATAAGAATTCTTCAATAATCTTCTTTATTGATCATCAGTTTAGGTTTACAGACTCAAAACTACCCTGCGAACTGAGCTGTGGACACTATCTAGGCCTCTACACATTTAGTTGCAAAGCCATTCCTCTCCTATCTAACCCACTTCCTTGCACTAACACACCTCTTCTATTGACCAATTACATCAATGATTATCTTAGATCATGCCTTAGACTCTCTAAAACACACCTATTTATAGGCTTTTACATACAATCACATGGTCTGCGGACCATGGGTGGGTCTCAAAGCTGAATTAAACTTTACATAACCAAGTGGCTAGAACCCCTTTGACTCCTAGCTATCTACATGCTCTATATCCAAAAATTGTGGAGAATCTACATCATTTACAAAAAACACATCAAAAATTGGGATATTTTAACCCCAAAACAGGCCCCCAAAAAAAAGATCATGACTTTCCCTCGAGTCACTGGGCGGGCACTATCATATTGCTATGAAGATCCCTCAACTCTGCCTGAACTACTGCAACCTCAATAACACTCTACGTGGCTGCTATATTGACCTCTTTGACTAACTTCTTTTTGGTTGGGCCTTCTGCGACAAGCCTTATTGTCTGCTACATTTGTTGCAAGCCCGTTAGCTTCTCCTGAATATTGGTCCTGACCTCCTAATCCTCTAACCAAATTTGTAGCATGGACTTAAGCAAGAGGCCTCCTTCTTCTATGCCACCTCTACCTGTGTGAGGAGTTGCTTCCCCTACTGCAATTTGGCTAGGTGATGTGTCGGTGAAATCGAGTGCGTCATTGTGCTAACTTCATCATACTACCACTGTAGCTCCTTGAATTTTTTATTCAGTGTCTTTAGGTTTGGGTCTTCCTGAAAAGTTGTCACCAACTCCATTACTTTCACAAATAATTCCCAACAGTAAATGACTGTGGCATCCAGGGTGGTCATTCCTTCATTTATAATGGCTCCATGCTACTCCCTGACCTCAGGCGGAGTTGTGGGTTACAATATTAACTACAACTCTCTAAGTTTCATATTGATTTCAAATTGAACTCAGCCAACCTCTGCCTTGGCTTCGCGCACACCAGTGGCTAATTTTCAGATCTTCACCTCCAGTTGTGCATCTTGAGGAATGTGAAGCTCAGGTACTTTTCCACATGCCTCTCTCATTACGAACTCCAGTCGGGAACTTTATGCCTATAGTGTCTCGTTTTATTTTAAGGCCTATATCTTCTCAGCGAACATCTACCCATTTTTCACCCTGTATTTGTTGATTTGGTGGAGAGCATGCTCCTCCCGAGCTCTCAATTCCTCTGTCACCCTTGCATGCAACATGTAAACAATCTAATTTGGGAGCATTACTATGTTCAACCTGATGTTCTTGATGGTGCTTAAGATGACACAATCATTGACTATCTCTTCACGAAGGGATCCTTCTTGTAATGCAATTGTTCTAACGTCAAGGGTCTGAAACTAATTCCACTGCTTGACTCATCCTAGATTCTAGGCTCACCTATTCTATGATCGCTTGACTGATGACCACCTGTATTTTGTTGGCCTTGATCCGTAGCTCACACATATCCTTTTGGATGCTCCCAAACATCTGCATATATTTCTTCTATAATTTCTACATCACTTCAGTCGTAGTGTCCTTTATTTTATCCTTGATCTCATCAATATTTCCCTTTTTCAAGACCATTGGATCACCTTGTGACTTGTCTGATTTTTTCTTTTTCCAGGAACCTTCCTCCTACCCCTTTCCATGCTTCTTCAAAATGAAGGGGTTGTTGTCCCCCTCATCTTCTCTACCACCTTGTTCTAATAGTTCTTCCTCCTTAGTATCTAGCGAAGGTGATTTTCCACTACTTTCTGGCTCACACTCATCATGTTTTGCCTGCTACTTGGTAGCGCGCTCTTTCTCCATTCAAGCCTTTTCTATGAATTCCTTATTTGTTTGTGTAGCTAGGTTCTGTGCAACCTGCTTATCTACTTCCTTTCTCTTCTGCACTGCCAAAATTCTCGCGCCCTTACTGGTTCCATCATCTAAGTTAGAGGGGGTGCGCCACTCTGCTGGCCATTACGCAATCACCTCCTGTGCATATGTCCTTGTTACCAAATATGGAAAGTCATTCCATTTTTTTTTATCCTTTCATTCCTCAATGTGTACTTGGTGGAAGTCAGCCTTGAATGTTGCACAGTCTGACAACTGCGTTTACAAGGTCAGGGACAACCTTGGGGGCTGGTTAATGGCCATGCGAAGGCTTGATTCCATCAAGACCCAAAATATCTTTATCTCTATGATCTGCATCGGGTACTTAGTAGTCCACAAGGAGGTGAACTATGCTATCTCTGGTAATCCTTCTTCTAGCAGAGGAAACTAGCTATCCTCCAGCAGTTCCAATGCTACCAACACAATAGACATCAACAACCAAGCAGAATGAAACGACTTGGTTTCATCCTGGGCCTCACGGTAATTTTATAGGAACTCCTGACAAAGATACCTCGGCCAGTTGAACTTCATGCCCTTAGTGAAATATGTAGCTAGAGACATTACAGGCGCCAAAACTTCATCCGTGCAACACTTTCTCATTACCTTTCGTCGAATTATTTCTTCATTGTTTCTGTGCGATCATTTTCTCTTGTCTTTCTGCCAAACTCCTTGGCCATATTTAATCCCTCATATGACAAATGTGTAATCATGTGGATGAGCATGTCAGAGTTGGGGATAGGCCCGCCTAGCCATAAGAACCCATCGTGCCCTCGAGTGAGCATTTGGCACACACAAATTGTGTTTATAGGGGTGCAGTGATAATGTGGCACCCACAATAAATTCAGTAATCCTGAATTCTCCACACCGCAGATCCATTCCACCATCTCTAGTGCAATAAACACCTAACTTAGTGTAGTAGACTCACTTCATATATTTCTCTATTGCTAAGTGAGGAAACCTAGCATGATCTGCAAGGTCCCAATCTTCCATCTTCATAAGTGGGATCCGTACAAGCCACGAATCTTCAAAGGGAACCTGTTCAGGTAGTAGGGTCATAGAAATGGAAAATTTGTCTGAATTTGGTTCCTTTATGACCTTCTCCTTCCCATTTCATAGAGGGATATAGTCGACTAGTTTTGTGATGGGATCCAATTCCTCAACATCTATATACTCTATGCCTTGGCCTTCTTCCGCCTTTAGATCAACTACATTCTTAGGCTATTTGTCCTTCCTTTGTTTTTGTGTTGCAAAATGCTTCCTCGGTGATTTGCACACTAATACTGGCATTTTCTGGTTTTCCTTCTTTGGTTTAGTTGTCTAGGTTTCTCTTGAAGGGGTAGGCTTCAACCTATGTAACCTTGGCGTCATAGGCACAAGTGCTAGAGCTTCCATACTCACCACTTCTAGGGTGGATCCCTTAGAAGTAACATCACCAAAAGTACTTATTTTCTCAAGGGCTTGGTCCAAGTAGTTTCTTGAGAATGAACTTCTAATTCAACTCTGACAGCTTAGGAAATGCAAGGCTTGCAACTAAATTGTCCCATTATGATTAGTTCATGGGCGACAAATAGAAAAGCTAAAAAAAACTCTAAGAGTGCAACGTGTTCTTTTTTGGACCGACATGTGCCATTTATAGGGTGTTTTGAATTTGAATCTAACCATTCCCCCCAAATTATGATAACTAATGTTTTTTTTTTGCGGAAGATCTTCAAATATTTTGGCCTTAAATGCCACTAGCCCACACCTCTTAACCGTCTTCTGGCTATCAAGTCATGAACGTGACTCCAATGGTCACTTTTCTGCTACAGTGCATGGCACCTCCATCCATGGAACAACTACCTGTGTGCAACTCCATATGTTGCAACCTAACCATTTTCCGTACATCCCACCTGCTACATAGTATTCCAAACATGGCAATGTAGTTTAGAGTCCTGCACTCCCTTGCAACTACCTGGAGCACTAAGACCATTCTTTCATTGTATAGTCATTGCACAAGATCCCATGTATACAGCATCAATTAGATTCCATTCACTCTTCCTGGAAAAGGGTCTCCATTCAGCTTCATTAGTTGAACTATGCCTCCATCTATAATTTCTTTGATAATATATGGCCCCAAAAAATGCATCTAAAATTTTCCTGGAAACTTAGTGAATTTACTATCATACAACAAGACAAGATCATCTACCTTGAACATGTGAAGCTTGATGTGGTGATCATACCAGGCTTTTTCACATTCCTTCTGTACCTGTTGGTGGAATCCAACAAAAAATCAATCCTCTTCAAGTTCCATTAGTTGCACAAGTTGTTCCTCAAAGGCTTCATGATCTTCCATACCTATGAGAGCTGCTATGCATAGACTAGGCACAATATACTCTATTAGAATTCTAGCTTCTACCCCATAGACCAACCTAAATGGTGTTTGTCATGTCAGCTTTTTGCAAGTAGTCCTATATGCACATAGTACAACATGTGTGAACACATCCCAGTCATTTCGTTGTGCATTGCAGATCTCTGTTAGTTTGTTCTTCGAAATCTTGTTGAAGGCCTCAACAGTTCCATTGGCATGTGGGTGATATGGTGTACTCTTTTGATGGTAGACGTAAAATTCCTATATTAAAGCATTGATTGTTTCATTTAGAGAGTGCATAACTTTGTCGCTCATTAGTAATTTTGGGAAGCCAAACCTAGTTAAGACATATTCAAACAAAAACTCCATTGTTGTAGCTCTTGTATAATTGTTAACCAGTTGTGCCTCTACCCATCTAGTTAGATATTTTGTTGAGGTGATGACGTAGCATTCACCTATTTTCTTCCTTGAGAGTTGAATTGGCCAAAGAAAATCAATCACCCATTTTGCAAATGGCTCCAATGATACTTGAGGTTGTAATGAAAATTCATCCCTGAGCAATGGTCTGCCAGTTCTCTGACATGCATCACATGCCTTACAATATGCTTTGGAATCCTTGTACTATGTACACGACCCTAGGCCTGCGTGAAAAATTTCTTTGTAGTCAACTTTCCTACATAATGTCCTCCCACAGCTCCTCTATGAGTTTCAATCAGAATGTTATTTCTCTACAAATCTAGCACATATCTTCACAATATTTCATCGGCACCCATCTTATATAGATTTCCTCCAACCACTGAAAAGTTTGTTGCATGCACTACTAGCTCCTTCTTTTTCTGACTTGAATACCGTTCTAGTGCCATCCCCATAGTCAAAAAGTGAATAATATCTACAAAATGATTGTCCACTATGGGCACTATGAAGAGTTTTGTGGCTGGCAACCCTTCCTCCAAATTACTAGGCTCCTCTCTTGTTTCGATCTGTGATAGATGGTTAGGTCATGCATTCAACCTCCCTGGCTTCACAATGACCTCAAAGTCATACTCCTGGAATAGCAGTAATCATTGTTAGATCTTCACCCCCAACACAGGCTTATTGACTAGGTATTTCAAGGTAGAATGATCTATGTACATCTTAAAATTCACTCCTAATAGATAGTGCCTAAACTTCTGCAGTGGGTATACCATGGCCAATTCTTCATGCTCAGTCATTGAGTAATTCCTCTCAGCCTGTGATAATTTCCTACTCATGAAGGTTATAGGGTGGTCCATTTCTCCTTCACCAGCGTGTGTTAATACTGTGCCTAACCCAATGCAAGAGGAATCAACGTGTATGTGAAATTCCTTCTTCCAATCTGGGAATACCAAGATTGGCGTGATGACCATATTTTATTTAAAAAACATCTAAACTGCACTAACATTCTTCATATCAATAAAATGTTGTGTCCTTCTTTCATAGTTTCTCCATAGGCACAGTAATCTAAGTATATGCATTGATAAATTTCCTATAATATCCCATATGTCTTAACATCACACACAGTTTCTTTACGTTCGTTAGGGCATCCAGATTCACTATCACTACGATCTTTGTTGGGTCCACCATTAGCCCTTGCTTGCACACAACATGACCCAGCAAGTTTCCGAAGGGAACACAGATGATGCATTGCTTCAGGTGCAATGCGATCTGGTATTTATGACATGTATCCAACATCAAGCGTAGACTTGCTACATGGTGCTTACTAACTTGAACACTATCCAATCATCAAAGTATACTTCCAGGAACTTATGAATGAACTCCTTACATGTTGTGATGACTACGCACGAAAATATCGCAGGCACATTCTTGAGTCCAAACGACATCATAGTGTCTTTAAAACAACCCTGCTCTATTGCGAAGGTCCTTTTGCTCCAATCCTCAGGTGCGATCTTAATCTAATGGTATCCAGAGAACCCATCCATCAATTAATAGGCCTCCTGCCCCCCATCATTGTCTAATACTTCATCGGTAAATGGCATCAAGAAGGGATCATGGACACATGAATCGTTAAGCTTTCACAATTCTATGCAAATCATTATCTCACCTTTCTTCTTCTTCTCCTGTGTTAGAAAACTATATATTACAGAGTAATGGAACACATAAAATATATTGTAGAAATACAAACACAAAAAACGTATAAAACAAGAGAGACACTGATATACGTGGTTCACCTAGTTTCGGCTACCTCCATTGAGAAACAATCAATCCTTCCTTTTATATTATCTAGCAAACTGAAGAGATACAACCCAAAATGGATCTATTGTAATTCCCTCTTTCCTCTCAGTCTCCTCTCCCTTCATCATTTAGAACACAGATATACATAGACGTAATACAATTCCCTCAGATATAGCGAGGGGTTGCCTTCTAGGGAAAAAGACCCCAAATTAAACATAACTTTTACCGTCAGATCTTTGCCAAATGAATGACACAGATTGACTACAAAATTACAACATTTTATAAGGCAATTTTACATCTATTTTTAACTTCAGGGGTACCACCCCCGATGCCCACACCTGGGGGGGGGGGGGGGGCTCCCAAAGGTCACAGCTACCACCCCATGGGCCCCCCCTGCAGTGAATATTTTACTAGCGGTGTTTTTGCCCCATTATGAAATAGGGTCCAATGTGGCGATACATTTGAATACAAAAGATAATTGAGCTCCACACCCAACAATCTCCCACTTGGAGACTGATTATAGCAACTCCACCGCTGATTCATTTGTGGGAAAATGACTCCACTTTGGACCTACCTATTTCTCATCTTCTTCATCATACTTGAAGACCAATTGAAACTTAGCAGATTCTCATTTTCTCCCTAGTTACAACTTTTGTTAACATATTTGCAAGATTTTGGCTAGTTTGTATCTTTTGCAACTTCAACTGTCCATCTTCCAATGCTGACCATATGAAATGGTACTTGAGCTTCATATGTTTAGTCTTGGAATGAAATACACAGTTCTTTGCAAGATGTATGGAACTCTAGCTATCATTGTATAACTTGCCCAAATCTTGCTTCTTACCCAATTCATATAGAAACCTTTCTAACTAATTCATTTCTTTACTAGCCTTTCTAGCAGCAACATACTCTACTTCTGTTGTTGAGAGTGCAACAATACTTTGCAGTTTTGACACCCAATTGAGAGCTGTTCCACCTATAATAAACACATACCCTGTTGTGCTCCTCTTGTTATCTCTATCACCCACCATATCTGCATCAACATATCCCTATAGAGCAATGTTTGAGCTACCAAAGCATAATGCTTGATTTGTGGTACATCTAAAATACCTGAGAATCCACTTGACTGCCATCCAATGTTCTTTTCCTGGATTGTTCATGTACCTGCTTAGAACTCCCACTACACGTGCAATATCAGGCCTTGTGTAGACCATTCCATACATTAAGCTTCCAACTGCTGATGCATATATAACTTTAGATATATGAGCCATTTCTTCCTGAATCTTGGGACACTCCTTACTTAATTTTAAATGGCTAGCCAAAGGTATACTAATTGGTTTTGTATTCTTCATATTAAACCTTTTCAACATCTTTTCTATATACTCACTTTGAGACAATGTTAATTTGTGATTCTTCCTATCTCTAGTTATTCTCATACCAAGGATTTGTTTTGGAACACCCAAATCCTTCATTGCAAATGATTTTGCCAATTTGCATTTGAGCACATTGATTTCCTATATGTTAGAAGCTGCAACAAGCATGTCATCTACATACAATAACAATATAACATTGTTTCCATCATTTTTCCTTTTGAGATAAACATAATGATTAGAGTGACATCTAGTATAACCTTGTTAACCTGTCAAGTTTTAGATACCACTACCTTGGAGCCTGTTTTAAGCCATATAAGCTCTTCTTCAACCTACACACTAGTTTCTACTTCCCTTTTACCTCATATCTTTGTGGCTGCTACATATATATCTCTTCCTCAAAATCCCCATGGAGAAAGGTTGTCTTTACATCTAACTGCTCAAGATGCAAATCTTTAGCTACTACTAGACTTAAAATAGTTCTGATATAAGTCATTTTAATAACAGGAGAAAATATCTCATCAAAGTCTATACCCCTTTTCTATGCAAACCCATTCACTACAACTATAGCTTTATAGCTTTTTCTACCTCCATCTTCTTCCTTGAACTTGTAAACCAATTTATTCTGCAATGTTGTTTTACCTGCAGGTAACCTGACTAGGTCCCAAGTATAGTTATGTGCTAAGGAGTCCACCTCTTCTTTCATGGCTTGCTCGCACTTCTTCCTGGTTTCTACCTACACTGCTTCTTCATAAAATTATGGTTCACCAAAATCAATCAACAATACATAATATAATGAAGGAGAGTATTGTTTACGGGGTCTAGTTATCCTGGTAGATCTTCTAACACCACTTTCAGGTGTTTGAGGTGCTTATTGTTGTTGTTGTTTTTGTTCTAGCTGTTGATCATTATGATTTTCAAGCACCATCACTTTTTTTGTGATCTCTTCAAGCACTGTGTATTCTTTTTTTTCTTTTTCCTATCTCTTTTCCTGCAGCTGATCCTTATACAAAACCTTTTCATTGAATATGATATCTCTACTCCTAATGGTTTTGTGTTTTTCATAATCATAAAAGTGATAACCAAAATCATTAACACCATATCCAATAAAGGTACATTTATTTGATTTTGCCTCAAGCTTTGTTCTATTTTCTTTATTAATGTGGAAAAAGGCTTCACAACCAAAGTTTTTAAAAATGAGTAGTTTACCTTTTTACCTATCCATGCCTCCTCTGGAATACCACCATCCAAGTAACTTGAAGGTCCTCCATTTATTAGATAAATAGTAGTATTTACAAAATCTACCCAAAATTGTAAAGGCAATCATGCATGCAATCTCATGCACCTTGCACACACCATGATTGTCCTATTCTTCCTTTTTGACACACCCTTTTCTTGTGGTGTTACTGGAACTATCTTCTCTCTATGAATTCCATTCTTTGAACAATACCTATGAAACTCTTTGCTACAATATTCACCTCCATTGTATGATCTAAGACACTTCAACCTTTTTCCTGTTTCATTTTCAACCAAAGCTTTCCATTTCTTGAAAGTATCAAATACATCAGATTTTTTTTAATACAATAAAATCGAGATTTTTCTGGTTCCATCATCAATAAAAGTAACATAATAATGAGAGCCACCAAGAGATGATACCTGAGTAGGTCCCCATACATTTGTATGCACAAGTTCTAATTCTTCGCCCTTCTTTTCTTTTGCAACTTTGAGGAATCTAACTCTTTTATTTTCCACTAACACAATTCTCACATAATTTTAAATGAACATGCTTCAAACCTGACAACAAATTTCTTGAGTGAAAGTTCTGCATCCCCTTCTCACTCATGTGCCAGAGCCTATGATGTCGGAATGCCGCATCTTCTCCTATAGAGGTTAAATCATTAACAAAATTAGAAATACCATTGCATAAATATAATTCACCAACCTTTTCTCCTTTTGCTATTACCAGGGCTCCTTTAGTGACCTTCTAGATTTTATCAATGAAAGTCGTTACGCAACCTTCACCTCCAAACTACTCTGTTGAAATCAGATTTTTCTTCAGATATCGAACATGCCTTACCTCCTTCAATAGCCATTGATTTCAACTATGTTGTTTTATGGAAACTGTACCCATTGCAATTATTTTACAAGGTTTATCATCACCCAATCGAACTTTTCCAAAATATCCTTGAACATTATCATGAAAATGTTTCCTATCAAGTGTGTCATGGAATGAGGCCCCTGAATCTACCACCCAGGCATCAATAATATTTTCTAACGAAAGAACCAAAACATCTTGCAACACATCACCTGTTACATTCGCTTCATGATTATTTTCTTGTTGTGCGTCTCCTTCTTTTCCCTTCCTAGACTTGCAGTCTTTATTCAGGTGTCCTTTATTCCCACATTTCCAGCACACTATCCCCAATCTGGACTTGGATCTACCTTTTCTTGACTTACTATGATATCCATGGCTCTTTCCTCTTTGCATTTTTTCCCCTAGTCTCTGCAGTCAAAGAATTACCTCATGTCTCACCGGAGCTTTTCTATTGCATTTCCTCGCTAAGGATTTCACTGACAACATCATACAAATTTAAAGTACTAGATCTAGAGACAAAGTTACTAATGGCCATAACTAAACCATTCCAACTTTCTAGCAATGAACACATAAATAATATAGCCCTAACTTCATCATCAAAAGTTACCCCTACAGAAGTTAACTGGCTGGCAATTGTATTAAATTCATTTAAATGATCAGCAATAGATCCACCTTCTGACATCTTCATAAAGAAATATCTTATTTGACGCTGAGGTTTTTTCATATAGTTTGTTCAATGTCGACATTAAGCCCTCTGTTGTCGTTTCCTTTGAAATATTAAATGCTACCGATGGTGCTAGGCACAACCATATTGTTCCAAGTGCCTTTCTGTCAAGAATATCCCATTCTGTGTCTGTCATACTCATTGGCTTCTTTGCCTTTCCACTCAATGGTGGGTATAGATATCTCTGGTACAAATAATATTCCATCTACATCTTCCACAACTAGTAGTTCTGGCCATTAAAGTTTTCAACCCTAAACCTACCATCTTCTACCATTGCTCCCACTCGAACCAGGAACCCTTCATTCCTGCGAGTTTATCAGCCAAATAGACCTTCGGCTCCAATAACAGTTGTTAGAAAAATATATATTACAGATAAATAAAAACATAAAATATATTGTAGAAATATAAACACAGAAAATGCATAAAACAATAGAGACACAGATATACGTGGTTCACCTAGTTTGGGCTATGTCCACATAGAAAAAGCTAGTCCTTCCTTTTATATTATCCAGCAAACTGAAGAGATACAACCTACAAAAGATCTGATGTACTTCCATCTTCACTCTCAATCTCCTATTTCTTCCTCACTCAGAATATAGATCTACATAGAAGCAATAAAATTCCCTCATATATAGTGAGGGGTTTCCTTCTAGGGAAAAAACCCTAAATTAAACATAACTTCTACCATCAGATCTTCACCTAATGAATGGCCTAGATTGAATATGAAATTACAACATTTACAAGGAAATTTTACATCTATTTTTAGCTTCAGAGGTGCTGCTCCTAATCCCCCCACCATGGGGAGCTCCCAAAGGTCGCAACCGCCCACCGTGGACCCCCCCTACAACAAATATTTTATGGGTGGCATTGCCTTCCCATTACGAACTGGGGTCCAATGCGATGATACCTTTGAATATAGAAGATAATCAGGGTCCACGCCCAACATCCTGAATCACCATTGGACTTACACAACTAGATTCTTTAATTAGTTCTATGATGCTTTCTTCCAGCATCTTATCCAACTCCTGGCGAATCTTTTCCTTGATTTAGGATTAAGGCGATACAACCTTTGTTTAACAGGCTTCGCTTCTGACTTCAGAGTGATTTTCATAATGCCCATGTCTCCTACTATGCCCTTCAAATCCAAAAACTTGGTAGGGAACAGATCTTAATATTCATGGAGTAGCTCAACAACCTTATCCACAATAGCGTCATCCCAATAATATCCAATATTTTCAAACTTTTGTTTTGCTTTAGTTCTAACGTTTAATTTCCTTGTTTTCAATGGTGGTGATGCTCAGGTTGTCTATTTGTGGGCCCTTGACTTCATGATGACCTTCAACCTCTAGAATGTTACTATTTATTGGGTCTTCATCCTCACTTTAGCAGCTACATTATAAGATTTCAGCGCATGGTGCAACTAGGAGCCCCAATCTGGCTGGACCCATTCCAAAGGTTCTTATAGTGTTTTGAAGATCACTTTCTTAATATCCTATAAGGCTTCATCGGTGATCGCGAAGCCATATTCAAAACTAAAGGTTAATAAATCCTTCTCTTAATATATCCTACTCTGTAGTTCCATGGTAGATATTTGTTTCTAAATACTAGTTAATGGGGATTGTATCCAATGTATGGAAAAAAAAGTGTACCCACTCCGGCTGTGGCTCCGTTCCATAAGCTTTAGTCCATTTCACTACATGATCGCGCAGATCGTCCCTCCCATTTTATTTCTCACTCAATCTAGTGTTAGGTCGACCAAACTGCAACCTCATCATCATTTTGTAATCAAGCCATCCATCAAAGCTATCCTTGTGCGTACCCCACCATCGTGCGAGCATAACGCGCAGTGAAAAATATAACACTTGGAAGTGATGATGCTCAGGGACTTCATGCTCAAATGCATCCAAAAAGTTATTCACGTCAATCAAACCATCATAATAAGGTAATTTCCTTACCTTCGATGAAATGTAGCGCAATGATTTAGTCATCTTGTTGCAGTGCAGTGTATATACTTCATGCAGGCGGTTCTACTAATGCTCTAATTCTTCATCTGAATCAAAGGTACAGGAACTCTCCCGGTCCTGTCCAATCCTTCCATCTACCATTGGATTGATCCAGTCTTAGTCTCACACTATTATTTTATAGAATTGTTCTAACTCATCCTCACTTTCTTCATAATTGCGTAATGGTTCAGTGTAGCGCACCCCTTCTGGAGGGTCCAATGACACTACAACTCGAATCAATTTCCATTCAAATGAAATTGTCCTCTTCTTAAAGTTAGTGACCCCATTCATGTCAATGGCCCAGTCAATTCCGAGGAGTGCAAGGTATGGATTACTGTCATCAATGATCTCTATCACTTCAAAGTCATCCATCACACACACATCTTCTATATCAATTGTTACTCCATATAGTCATCCCATAGGAATGATCTTCTGTTGCTTCACCATTCTGAGCTGGATCGGACACCACTGCAGTGCAGGTCTCCCCACTCATTCGCATTTTTGTTTTTTCAAAATTTTCGCATTGGACCCTAGATCCAGGATGACTTAGTCCATCTCATAATCTCCTATCTGCATGCTGAGCCTCATCTCGCGTCCCATTCTAGCCTTCTTTTTACCAATTTTTCTAACTACGTAGTGTCCATCAAGGATGGTCTCCTTACCGACACATTTGTTTATTATCTCTTGGAGCCCTTTCACAACTTTTTTATCACAAAAAAGTTTCATGTAGGTCTCTAAGAACATGGTAAGGACAGAGGGATCAACCTCTGTATACACATTGGTTTCTTTCATCTTGTCTTGACTTCTTGAGGTGGATGCCTCAACAAATTTTTTCTTGGCCTCAACAAACGTCTCCTTTGCACAATTCATATCAAAACTCACTTCCTTCTCTGGGGCCTTGTGGATCCATCTGTCCTCTTATTCCACTTATTAGCACTATATTCACTCTCTGATCCTCTTCGCAGGGCTCAGCTCTCATCATCTGTAAGTTTTGCGTAGGTTGTTGAGGTTGTGCCTTCCTTTCCTACATCTTAGCTATCAGCACTAGGCATTCTTCTGTAGTATCATCAAACTGACTTTAGTATCGACATGACAGTCCCGTCTAATTTTGAAATTCTCGCGCATTGTGTTATGGTGTTCTGTAGTTGTAATAGATAACCTAACTGTGACCTCTACCAAGTCCTCCTCCCTCGCAAGTTCATTCTCTTCACTAGTAACCTCTACACACTGCTCTACCACTCTACTTTGGGGGCAAATTTTCTTCTTGCATCAAGTATGTAGGTGTTCTTTCCATCATCAACTCATAGTTGCGATAGTGGTAGTCATCATGGCCCACATATTTTCAGAAATTATAGGACAACTGATGAGGTGTTTGGACAAACTTTTGAAGAAAATGAAAGTTATCCGTTGCATGTTGTCTAGCAACATGACAAATAGTGCACCATATTACAGCCCCTACACTCATTCCTGCTCAAGCTTATGACCTCAGGGGAATCAGTTTCCATCTTTTAATGTAATTTTTGATGATAGGGAAGTCATCTATATCATGCCCCTGGCCCTCACACTTCACACACCATAGTTTTGTGTGCACATCTAGTTTAGTCTCCTTATCTTTCTTCAAGCCCTACAATTCTAAGTAGAGGCCCTGTAGCTGGGAGTGAATCTGCTATACCCCGAAGGTCTGATCCTGAATGGGTGTTGCATGAAACCTCAGCTCAATTTCTAGAGCTTCTGCCTGATTTCCTATCTTTTGCTGTAATATAGAAATCCTCAAGTGGGGCAGAAGTGAAGCTATGAACCATTCATGATGTTGACCGTCCGTGAGCTGCATGTTTTCTTCTCAAATCACACATTTCAACATTTGTTCTAATTCCCATGGCATCTCATCAACCCTCATCACCATTTCCTTAAATCCAACTATTGACTGTGAGTCATACCTGGGCTTACTAAACCCCTTGTATAAAGTGGCCTTGATATCTGCTAGTGATGCTAGAGGATTATCAAAATAATATTTAATATACCAAGTTAGCGCATGGTCTTGCAAAGCAGTAACCAATTTTATCTTCTTTATATTGTCATCAGTAATCTGCTGTGTTGTCGACACAACATTCGCAACAAACCAGAAATGCTCAGTGTCTTCACTCCCAGTGCCCTTCAAGATCGAGAGCTTCATAATCTTCACCATGGAAGATGGTGGGCATGGAGGTGGAGGTGTGGGCGAAGGTGTATGCAATGGGGGTGGAGGTAGAGGTGGAGTGGATGGATGACTTATTCAAAGGAACCCCTGAGTGATTAGTTGAACACCGCTTCACAGCGGAGTCTGTTCTGCCCCGTCCTCGTCACTTAGAGGATGTTCAATTAGAGTACTATACTCGAGTCCTAATCCTTCACAATTTCTAAAGAGTCCTCCACTTCGCGTAGCTCCAAACATCAAGTAAATGGAATAACCCATTTTTCACACAATGACATTTTAATCCAAGTATTCAAAGATCTTAAATACTTACCTCATGGTCCCCTGGAAAACCTTTTCTTTGCTTCATTGTAGCTGATCGAGGTATCAACTATGAAATCTGTAACAAATTATCCTATAATTTGATCAAGCCGGTGATCAACAGTCTACACAATTTTGCCTTCAAAGGCTTCTTATCATCATACCAATTCTGGAGTTCACACTATTGGACTATCAAGCTTCCACCTCCCTTGACCATCTACCAACTTAGCTAACCAGTCATATAATTCTATTGGGAAGGTGAAGAACAAAACTATGTGTATCTCCATATAGAAATATATGTCCAACCTCTACCCCTTTGATAGGCTTCACGTGCCATAAATTCATGAATTTTTCTATCCATCCAATTTTCAATCTCTTTCTTCATCAAATTCCTGTCATGTGACATCACAAATCTCCTTCAAGTAGATCTCAATCCCCTCAACAAAACCATTTGTTGGCTTAGGGGGTTTTTACCCAGGTTGAGAGTTAGTTGCACCAAAAACCAAAACCCTACACTATTGGCCCTTTCGACAACAACCTGCGTAGTGCATGTTGCAGTCTGACCCAAAGAAGTATGGGGGGATGTTGGAACCAAGATTCCACATCCAGAGATTAGTGTGATGTAATTTAGTGACCTAGATCTTTCTTCACGTAGATCTATAATCCCCTAGGGCTCAATACTATAACTCTATTCAAACAGTCTTCAGACCTTTGTGAAGGTCTATGATTTATATTTGTGGACCCTTAACAGTCAATTTATCCACTTAGACACACCAGAAAAAAATTCTAGATTAGTGTTTGCACTGATCTACTTAGGTTATTTAGAAAATGTAACAGAATTCATCACAGTCTTTGCGAAAGTACATAACATGCATTTTGTTCACTATTAAGACTTATTCAAGGGAATTGCACAACATTAGATCAATATTTGACAAACACATCATTCATCCACAACATATATCATAAAAAAAATAAATAGATATACAGAGGAATTCTTTAGGTTTACAAACTCAAAACTACCCTGCATACTCAGTTGTAGGGGTCCGTGCACTCAGCTGCGAACTTTACCTAGGCCTTTGTGCACTCAGTTGGAGAGCCTTTCTTCACCTATTTGATCCACTTCCTTGTGCTAACACTTCTCTTGTATTGACCCATTACATCCATCATTATCCTATATCATCCCTTAGACTCTCTAAGACACACTTATTTATAGCCTTTTACATACAATCCCATGGTCCGCGGACCATGGGTGGTCTCAAACCCGAATCAAAATTTACATAACCAAGATGATAAAACACCGTTGACTCCTAGACATCTATGTGCTCTGCATCCACAAATCACAGAAACTTTACATCATTTACAAAAAATAAATCAAATCTTGGGTTATTTTAACCCCAAAACTGATCCAGAGGACCCCATCCCAAGACTCTAAAAGGTCCTTCTCTCCCATTTTTCCGCAAAACTCCTTGGCCAGATTCAGTTCTTTGTATGGTAGGTGTGTAATCATATGAATGAGCATGTCAGTGATGGGTATAGGCCCTCCTAGCGATAAACATATATTGTGCACCAAATTGGGCCGTTGGTGCACACAATTTGTGTTGATAATGGTGCGGTGATAATGGGGCACCCATAACCGATTAAGTAACCACAAATTATCCACACTGTGGATCCATTCTACCATATCTAGTTTGGTAACACCTAAATCGACGTAGTAGACGTGTTTCATGTACTTGTTTGTTTCTAAGTGTGGAATCCTAGCATGATTTGCGAGGTCCCAATCTTCCATATTCAACAATGGGATCAGAACAATCCGCAGACCTTCAAAGGGAATTTTCTCAAGTAGCAGGGGCGTAGAAACATAAATATTCTCTAAATTTGGTTCCTTTGTGACCTTCACCTTCCCCTTGCGTAGAGGGATATAGTCGGGTAACTTCGTGATGGGATCCACTCCCTCAACATCTATGTCTTTTGTACTCCGACCTTCTTCCACCTCCAGGTCAAGTACCTTGTTGGGTTGTTGGTCTTTCTTATGTTTGGCTTGTGCTGAGGAATGCTTTCTCAGTGATTCATGCATCGGTAGTGGCTTTTTCTATTTATCCTTCTTTAACTTTTTTGTTTCTCTAGTCAGAGTGGGCTTCAGCCTAGGCATCCTCAGTGCCGTAGGTACAAGAGTCGGGGCTTCCATACTCACAATTTTCAAGACATCTCCCTTAGAGGTAACATCGCCACTAGTGCTTACAATCTCAGTAGGGCTTGGTCTGAGCATTTTTTCCAAAACACATTTCTGGTTTAGCTCAGATAACTTCGCAAACACCGGGCTCGCAACCAATTCTTCCCAATATGATTGGTTCATAGGAGACATATAGCAAATCTCACTAGCAATTCTCAGAGTGCATTATCTTCTCCGTTGGGCTGGCGTGCATAATTTATAGGGGGGTTTCAATTCAAATCTGACAATTTCCCCCCAAATTTGGACAATTAATGTTGTTTTAACCACAGATCTTCAAATATTTTTGCCTTAAATGCCACCAGCCCGCTCCTTTTAACCATCTTCTGGCTATCAAGTCATGAACAGTGACTCCAATGATCAATTTTTTGTTTCACTGCATGGCACCTCCCTGCATGGCCCAACTTCTTTCACGCAACTTCATCTGTACTTACTTCACCATTTCCCATGCAACCCGTCGTTGTATAGTCTTCCAACCCTAGAAATGTAGTTTAGAGTCCTGCACTCCCTTGAAACTACATGGATCTCTAATATTGTCCTACCACCATTGAGTCATTATGCAGGATCCCCTGTATACAGCTTCAATCAGCTCCCATTAACTCTTCCTGGAAAGGGTTCTCCATTCAATTTCATGAGCTGAATTGTGTCTCCATCTCTAATTTCTTTGATAATATATGGTCCTAGCCAATGCATCTAAAATTTCCCTAAAATCTTGGTGAATTTATTATCATATAACAAGAGAAGATCATTTACCTTGAACATGTGGAGCTTGATGTGGCGATCCTGCTAGGCCTTTTCATGTTTGTTCTGTACTTACTGATCGAATCTACCCAAAAATCGGTCCTCTTCAAGCTCCATCAACTACGTGATCCGTTCCTCCAAGGCTTTGTGATCTACCATACCTATGAGAGCTACTATGCGCAAACTAGGCACAATATACTCCATTTGCATTACAACTTCTACCCCATAGACTATCCTCAGAAATGTTTTCCCTATCAGCTTCTTGCAGGTAGTCCTATACACCCATAGGACTATAGGTACGTGAACATCCTAGTCATTTCCCTATGCATTACAGACCTTTGTCAGTGTTTTCTCTAAAATCTTGTTGAATGCTTCAACTATTCCATTTTCTTACCAGTGATATGGTGTACTCTTATGATGGTAACCCTGGAATTCCTCTGTTAACACATTGATTGTTTCATTCAAAAAGTGCATACCTCTATCACTCATCAACAATTTCGAACAGCCAAACCTAGTTAAAACATAATCAAACAATTTTTTTTTTCTTGTAGCTCCTTTACAGTCCTTAATTAGCTATGCCTCTACCTATCTAGTTAAGTATTCCATCACAATGATGATATAGCAGGCCCCAATTTTCTTCCCTCAGGGTTCAATTGGCCCAACAAAATCAATCACCCATTTTTCAAATTGTTGCAACAATAATTGAGGATATAATGGAAATTCATCTCTTCACGATGGTTGGCCCATTATCTAACATGCATCACATGCTTTACAATATGCCCTGGAATCCTTGTGCAGCGTTACCCACCATAGACCTACGTGGAAAATCTTCTACGCAATCACCTTTCCTACATAATGTCCTCTCGCAACCCCTCCATGAGAATTAGTGAGAATGTTGTCTCTCTCAAAATTTGGCATATATCTTCACAATATTTTCATTTGGACCCATCTTATATAGATGTCCCGCAATAACTGAAAAGTTTACCACGCACACTACTAGTTCCCTCTTTTGCTTACTTGTATACCCTTTTGGTGCCATCCCTGTAGTCAAAAAGTGAATAATATCACCAAAATGATTATCTGTTACACACACAGTGAAGAGCTACGCATCTGGCAACCCTTCATCCTAATTAGTGGGCTCCTTCCCAGTTTCGATCCATGATAGATGGCTAGGTCCTACATTTAACCTCCCTAGTTTCACAATTACTTCAAATTCATACTCCTCGAATAGTAGCAACCACTTGTAGATCTTCTCCCCCAACACAGGCTTATTGACCAGGTATTTCAAGGTAGAATGATCTATGTACATCTTGAAATGACCTCCTACTAGAGAGTGCTTAAATTTATGCAACACGTACACCATGGCCAACCCTTCACGCTCAATCGTTGAATAATTCTTCTCAGCCTTCGATAATTTCCTACTCACAAAAGCGATAGGGTGGTCCATTTCGCCTTCATTGGCCTGCGTTGACACTGCACCCAACACAATGCAAGAGGAATCCACATGTACATGAAATTCCTTTTTCTAATCCAAGAATACCAAGATTGGCGTGGTGGCGATCTTTTCTTTCAATACATCGAAGCTATGCTAACATTGTTCACCCCAACAGAGTGTTGCGTCCTTATTCACAAATATCTCGATGGGCATGGTAACCTGAGCATATGCTTTGATAAATTTTATATAATATCTGTATGTCCTAGCATTGTGCGCAACTACTTAACATTTCTCAATGCCTCCAGATTCACTATCACTGCAATCTTTGCAAGATCCACTGTCAAACCTTGCTTTCACAACACATGACCTAGCAAAATTCCAAAGTGAACACATAATAGGGATTTCTTCAAATTCAGCGTGTTCTAGTATCCGCGACACATATCCAACATTAGGCATAGACTTGCTACATGGCACTTCACTAAACTGAACATCGTCCAATCATCAAAGTATACTTCCAATAACTTATGGATGAACTCCTTAAACACTGCTATAAGTAAGCGAGAGAATATCGCAAGCACATTCTTGAGTCTAAACGACGTCACCATATACTAGAAACAACCCCATTCTATCAGGAAGGTTGTCTTTTGCCTATCCTCTGTTGCGATCTTGATCTGATGATACCCTGAAAACCCCCTAGTAAAGGAGTAGGCCTCCTGCCCTCCAACGTTATCCAATACTTCGTCTATAAGTGGCATCGGGAATGGGTCATGGACACAAGCATCGTTAAGATTCCTTAGACCTACACAAATCCTTATTCCATCCTTATATTTCTTCTCCTAAACCACCATTGGGCTCACCTAATCATATTCCTCCATAGGTTCTATGTTTCCCGCCCCCAACATCTTATCCAACTCCCGATGAGCCTTTTCCTTGTATTTCAGATTAAGATGATATGATCTCTACTTAATAGGCTTCACATCCATCTTTAGAGTAATTTTCATAATGCCCAATTCACCTATTATGGCCTTTAAGTCCAAAAACGTGGTAGAAAAAATATCCTGGTACATGCAAATTAGCTTAGCAACTTTATCCACAATGCCATCATCCTAATAATCCCTAATATTTTCAAACTTCAGTTCTACTTCAGTATCAATGTTTACTTGCTTCACTTTCAACAACGAAGTGATGTCCAAGTTCTTTATTTTTGAACTTTGACTTCACGATACCCTTCTACTTCTGGGATATTAATTTTCCTTGGATCCTCATCATCTTCTTTGGCAGTCACATTATAGCATTCCAATGCATGATGCGGCTTGGTGCTCCAATCTGGTTGGACCCATTCCAATGGTTCTTACAACATTCTAAAGATAATTGCCATAATCTCCTATAGGGCTTCATTGATTCTCATGAAGTCATATTCAAAATTGAAGGTTAATAAGAACCCTTCTCTCAATATATCCCACTCTGTGGTGCATTGGCAGAGCTTCGTTTCTAGATATCAATTCATGGGAATTGTATCCAAAGTCTGGAATAATTGGTGTACCCACTCCAGTTGCGGCTCCATTCCATAATCTTTAGTGCATTTCACTAGGTGATCACATGGATCATCCTTCCCACTATATTTCTTAGCCAATCTAGTGTTAGGCCCCCCAAACCATAACCTCATCATTATTTTGTAATCTCACCAACTATCAAAGCTATCCTTGTGCATACACCATAATCATGTAGGTGTAGGGCGCAATGCCAAACATAATGCTTGGAGGTGATGATACTCAGGGAATTCACGCTCAAATTCATCCAAAAACTTATCCATGTTGGTTAACCCATCATAATAAGGTAAGTTTCTTACCTCTGAAAAAACACACTACAATGATTTTTTCATCATACTGCATCACAACATGGATACTTCATGCAGCCGATTATGTCAATGTTCCAACTCTTCATCTAAATAAGAGGTGCAGGAACTCTCCGAATCCTATGTAATTATTCCATCTGCTGTAGGATTGATCCAGTCTTGATCTCATGCCATTATTTTATAGATCTGATCTATTTCATCCTCACTTTCTTAATAATCACGGATTGGTTCAGTGTAGCGCACCCCTTCTGTAGGGTCCAACGACACTACAACCTGAAGTGATTTCCTTTCAAATGACATTGTCCTTTTCTTCAATTTGATGACTCCATTCATGTCAATGGCCCAGTGAATTCCCAGGAGCACATGGTATGGTTTACTATCATCAACGATCTCTATCAATTAAAAGTCAACCATCACACTCGCACCTTTGATATCAATGGTTACTCCATATAGTTGTCCCATAGGGATGATCTTTTGCGGGTTCACCATTTTGAGCTTAGTCGGAGACCACTATAACGCAGGTCTCCCCATTCTTTCCCATTTTTGTTAGGAAAAATGTTCATATTAGATCCCAAATCCAAGATGACCTAGTCCATCTGGTAATCTCCTATCTATGCGGTGAGCCTTATCTCGCACCCTATTCTTGCCTTATGTTTCCCGGTTTTTCTAACTACGCGGTGTCCCTCAAGGGTCTTCTCTTTACTGGCACATTTGTTTATTAACTCCTACAGGCATTTCACAGCTTTGCTATCGTGCAACAGTTTCATGGAGGCTGCGAAGAACATCATAAGAATAGAGGGATCAATCTCTATAAGCATGTTGGTGTCTTGCATCTTGTGCTGACTTCCTGAGGTGGATGCCTCGGCAATTATTTTATTGGCCTCCATAAATGTTTCCTTCATGCACTCCAAATCAAAACCAACTTCATTTTTTGGGGCCTTGCAGACCGATCCATCCTCTTCAGGTTATTTTCCCTTATCATCGCGAGTCGTTATTCCACTCCTCAACACTAATTTCACACTTTGATCCTCTTCACCAAGCTTGACTCTCATCATTTGTAAGTTCTGCATAGGTTTCTGAGGCTACACTTTCTTCTCTTTCATCTTAGCTATGAGCATTGGGAATTCTTCTATGGTATGCTCAAACCAACTATAGTATTGACATGACAGATGCATTTGATTCTAGCATTCTCGTGCATAGTTCCCTCATGTTCCACAGTTGTAGAAGATAACCTATCCATGACCTCTACAAGGTCCTCCTCCTCTGCACCCTCATCCTCTTCCCTGATAACCTCCACACACTCCTCCAGTGCTCTACTCTAGAGGCTGAGTTTCTACTTACACCCGGTATGTAGGTTTTCTTTCCATCATCAACTCATAGCTGCGACAATGGCACTCATCATGGCCCACAGATTTACAAAAGTCACATAATAATTGTTGGGGTGTCTGAACGAATTTTTGAAGCAATTGAAAATTATACGTTGTGCTTTTTCTAGCAACTTGAAAAATAGTTCACCATAGCATAGTCGCCATGCTTGCCTCTATCAAGACTTCTGACTTCATGGATCAGTCCCTCACCTATATTATAATTCACGAATACAGAACAATGGTCTTTATCATGCACCTGGCTCTTACACTTCAGACACCAGACTTCCACACACACTTCTGGTTTAGTTTCCTTATCTTTCTTCAAGCTTTGCAATTCCAAGTAGAGGCTCTTGTTGTGGCCAGCAACACCCCCCCTTGTTCATTCAAGTGTTGACCAAAATACTGAATGAACGGGGACCCTTAGTTTAATTTTTGAGAAAAATCAAGTTTTTCTTTCTTCAAAATAAGGTTACCATCGTAAGCTTAGAAAGGTCTTTCGAATATTTTTTAACCTAAGTTTACGATAAGGTAAAGGTCTTTAAAAATTGCGTTGCAAAAAAGATAGGAATGCCTTCATTCCCCTATAATATTGGTATGCGCAAGACCCCCGTGTTAAGCATAACATCGCATCGCAATGAAGTAATGCTCATAAGGAAAAACTTCAAGATCTACCGATCTGCAATAACACCGATCACAAGATCACATATCGCAGAAATAAATTGGCAATATTTGGCAAACAATAAACTTCTGTGACCTGCGATGTTGCGATCGCTGCGATGGTGCAATCTGTGATTGTGCAATCTGCGATCTTGCGATTTGCGATGGCACGATCTTCGATGCTACGTAAGCAAATCATGAATCACTTAATCACGAATCCTTTGGGCGCGCCATTCAAAGAAAAGCCAATTACCATAATCTGACCCAAGATCATGTGCTTTTAATGATAGTAAATGGATTAGTTGTCAGTTATTAAATGAAATGAAGACGCGTGCTTTCGTAAAGAATTACTTCACGTAAATTGGCATATTTGATATATATGTTGCATTTAAAACTCTCCCATCACCTTTCTTAATCAGTCATTTCCACTTCGCTCGTAATCTCCAGGAACGAAGAGCTAAGACGATTCAAAGCCGAACGTAGGAGCAAATGGGAAAGAAACATAAAGCTTAAGGCTCCGAGACGAAGGAAAAGACGAAGGAGATGGCGCCTTTGTATACAGACACTGCCTACAACAGGGACGCAGGAATTTCAACATGGGAAGGCATGTATAGGCTGCTGGAGGAAGAAAATCCTAGAGTAATGAAGGTTGATACTGCCGCGAGCTCACAAAACTCTTCCGAGGCATCCTTAGAGGAGCTGGCATGTTCATTTCTTCACCGAATAGCAGCTAGACCCAAAATTTTACCGTATACATATATGATCAAGTGGATACTTGACAATGCAGAGTTACATGACAGACAATTCAAGGTTCAAGGACATGGGCTCATAGGATCATTCGCCGCGCAAGACTTAAAGCTTATGTATCATCTTCCTGAACCTCAGACGAATTACAATGCACAATTTGTCAAGAAATTTGCAGCAGAGAACCCAAACCTGGTAGAGACCACTAAAGATTAGACCAGAAAAGAGGATCCGCTCAAAAAGGACAAAAACAATATGTATAGCACTGGTTCCCTCACCTCTCTATATTGTTTTGCTGTGGCCATGCTTTGTAGACTATTTGGGATGCCGGACATCAATAAATTTTCGTCTGAATGACTACCACTCATAGACAGTGCTACCAACGCCGATATCGTGGATTGGGCCAAGATATTCTCTGATAATCTATACACAGCTGTTATGAATTACCAGTCTAAAAGATCCTTGTCTCAAAGGGTCTATCCTCCTTTTTATCTGTCTGCGTATATTATGGATTCTATTTGCTATGTGTCTAAATTCCCCACTATGGGTTGGAAATGGACTACCCAGGACCCATCACCTATTCATGTTTATCATAAATTGTTATGGGATTCCCAATTCGCCCCACACTTCTATCAGATTTGTCACGGGCTTATCTTACCCCTGCATAGAATGATGTGTGATGAAGATGAAAAGAAAAGAGCAAGTGCAGGCAGAACAAGCAACGGAGACAGCGGCCACACAGGAAAACATTCTTATCAACTGTGTAAATGAAAATTTACACAGGGCCAACTTAATCGCAGAAACCACCCTGGGGTACCTACCAAATAAATCACGACTAGAGACAGAATGGAAGCAGAAGGCACAGGAAAAGGGAAAAGCGATCCAGGCATTGAACAGGTTAAATTGGGAGTGTTACTGGGCATACTTAGTCAAGACACACAGTCAATGGATGACTGTGAAATGCATCATAAATTCAGCCGAGAAAGTAGTGCCAGCTCTCATAGATTATGTTTTTGCAGCCCAGCTCAGCGCAGAAGTCGGCCAACCGACTCTTCTCAAGTCTATGATGAACACTTGCAGTTTTAAGGACCAAATTCAGAAGTAGCTTATTTTTAGAAGTTTGTTGTTTCTTTTTATTTAGATTAGAAAAAGGATGGTCATTTGAAAACTGTATCCTAAATTTTGTAAAGACACTATTATTAGAATTAGGAAGTAGTATTTTAACCCTTCTCATGCATTTAGAGAAGGGTCCAGAGATTTGTCAAAAACTTGTCCTCGGAACATGCACTTCTGCACCCTCAGAGGAGGTTTTGATGGATGGATGGATCGAGATTTATTTTTATTTGCATTTGATGTCTGCTACTGATGTTGCACTTTTGTACTCTTAGTAGATGTTAGAACAAGTAGAGATAGATCGTATTTTCTTGAAGTTTGTGAGTAGGATTAGTCATAAATGGTACTTTTATCTCTTGGCAATTTCTGCTTATATTCTTTAAGTGATTTACAATTTTCAGTTGTTTATATGTTATTGCATGAATGTATGGGTTACCATTTGGCACTTCTGTACGGTGAGTCATTTGTTTTTTCTGAAATATGAATAGCTTATTATGCGATATGTTGTTCACAACTGTTTTTGCCTAACTTCTTATGCAAAGTGGTTTATCTTAATTGATTTCTATTCTTATGATAGCTGAGTGATCTTTATTACCAGTTATTGTTTGAAATCTCTTTAGATCACATAATAGAAGATATACATCCCGGGTTAGCATAGATTAGATGTGTTGTTTCTCATTAGATTACAATAGCATAGAGTTATTTTAAGAATCTGAATTAAATTAGCTTTAAAGTACTCTTAGATAAGCATTATCCAACTCTACACACACACACACCCTCAGATCGAGAAACTGGTCCCGTTATCCCCAGTCTGACCCACTATACCAAACGGATAAGGAGCTGCCAACCAAGGTCCGGACCGGGTGGGTATCCCCCTTGTTGTCGACCCGATTTTTGGGGCTTCAACACCTTCGTACCAGCTCTGGGGTCCACACAATAGGACTGTCAAGCTTCCACCTTCCTTGGCTATCTGCTAGCTTCGCGATCCACACATATAGCTCAATAGGGAAAGAGAAGAAAAATATATCATGGATCTCTATGTACAGGTATTGGTCCAACCACTGTTCCTTTGTCAGTCACAGGTTTCTGTTCTCCTGTGTTGTGAATTCGTGGATATTTCTATCCAACCAATCTCCAATCTCCTTATTAGTTGGATTCCAGTGATACAACATCACACATCTCTTATGTAGATTTCGGTCCCAGCAACAGAACCATTTGTTGGCTTATGGGGGCCTGACCCTTGTTCAATGTTAATTAGCCAAACAAATCCCTACACTACTGGCTCTTTTGGCATTAGCCCATGGACTGCAGACCGAAGTCTCACCTGAAGTAGTATGGGGGGATGCTGGAACCAAGTTTCCACACCCTGAGATGGTTGTGATGTCGTTTGATCTCTTCTATCCCTGCCTTTGCGCAGGTGATCTCACTCTAGGGTTTGTCAGACAAACCCTTTATTCCATCTTTCAATACCTTCGTGAAAGTATACGATCGACCTTCACAGAGCCCTAACCTAGGACTCACGTACTTTCATGCTGTTATGGCAACGCGCCGTGTAGATTCCTCAATTACCCTAAGTTATTTGCTTATTTTGCCGAATACTTAAGTTTATCAAATCATATCTTTGTAATTGTGTTTAATTATTCAATGTAACTGTATACATTCGCGCATCATAGAAGCATAATAACAGAATTTCATACACAAAATATCCAAACCCATCAACAGAACAAATACACAGAAATTGCAGAATAACTCCTTTTATTAATATCTTCCAAGTGTTACAGACTTTGTTCACCCTGTGCACACAGCTGTCAGGGTCCGCGCACTTAGCTGCGGACTTCTACCCTAGTCCTCTACGCACTCAGTTGCAGAGCCTCTACCTATGCTACAACCCAAGACTTAGACTTCTTGCTCTAAAGCTATGACTCTCTTTCTTGTTCAATGCCTCTAACTACTTAGAGCTTAGCTCTTTTTATACAATCCCATGGTCCACGAACCATGGGTAGATCTCTTATAGCCGACTTTACTTTACAAAACTAAGGTTAGACTACCATTTGTGACACATAACACCTTCATGCTCCACGACCACAAAATGTAGATTCTTTATAATAATATTACAAAAATTCAACTTAACATGGGCTTTTAGCCCCAAAACTGCCCTTGGGGGATCCCACTCCCAACAATATGCTTTTATTTATTATTTCTAATTTCATGCTTGGGATTGGATTGTTTTGTGTCCTAGTTTATTTCCACACCCCCCATTTGGGTAGATATTGGATAGGTGTACTGGATCTAAAGTAAGTCATTATTGTTAACCAAATTATGTTGTAATGAACCTTTCTTGTCCTTCCATTAGAGAGTCATGGGATTCCCTTAATATTTATTTCTTCAAAAAATTTTGGGGGCATAAAAATATCCTATCATTGTAACAAAGTATATCTCCTTTGCACTTTGAATGTTCCATATAACTCATTCCTTCCTTTACAAATTGTATTTTTTGCTTAATACTGTTGTCATTTTTCCATTCATGGCAAGCTTCTTCTAGCCATAATGGAATAGAAGAAGTAATCAAATATAAACTTGAAGATTCTTATACTATAGAAAGAGCATTTACCACCACATTTTCCTTCCCGTTCATCTAGATTATTTCAAAATCAAACTTTTGAATTTTTGTTACACATTTTTGTTGCTCTTTTGATGGCAATCTTTGCTCCAAAAATTACACCAAGATATCTTGGTTTGTCTTGAATTTAAAGTGTCTGCCAATGAGATATTATCATCATCTTTTTTCTTCCATGTAGAATAGCTTCCATTTCTTTTTATTATGGTGATTTCACAAAATATTTTCCCTTGAATTGTTTGTTTTAAAAAGTTGATGGTTTCCCTTCTTGTATCAACACTACTCTAATTTCTTGTCTTGATGCATCACATTCTAATGTCAATGTTTTCCCAACATCAAGAATTTTCAATATTGATGTAGAATACATGAATCATTTCAAAGAGAGGATACCAATATATCCTTAGTATTTCATATAAATGAATTTTTATTCAAGAGATATGTGAGTTGCTTTCAATGAATGCATAATTTTTAACAATTTTCAATAATATCTTGTAGGTGCCAAAAATTTTCTAAGACTCTTGATTTTATTTGGAATAGGCAATTTTGTAATAGCTTGGATATTTTGAGGGTCCACTTTAACTCATTTATTTGAAACAATATGACTCAAAACTCTACTTCTTGTTTCCCAAAATAAAATTTGGATATTTTTACATATAATTATTTTTTATCAAGAATATGTAGAACTTTATCCAAAAGTTTAATGTGTTTTTCCTATTATTTTTCATCGATAAGAATATCATCAAAGAAAACTAAAACAAATATTCTAATATGGGGCCAAAAAATCTTGTTCATAAGGATTTGAAAAGTAGGAGCATTAGTCAACCCAAATGTCATGACCAAGAATTCATAGTTCCCTTAATTTGTTCTAAAATCTATCTTGGGAATGACTTATTTCCTTCATATAATATGGAAGTATCCTAATTTAATATCAAGGTTTGTAAATTAATCCACTCCATGAATCTCATTCAATAAGTCATCAATATTTTGGAAAACGAATTTATCATTAATGGTAATTTTGTTTAGATCTCTATAATTACGACACATCCTCCAAGAATCATCTTTTTTTCTCAGCATGACTATTGGAGCTGAAAATGGACTACTATGATGTTGAATAATCCCCTATTCTAGAATGTATTGTACCATTTTCTCGTTCCCTTTTTCCGATCAGGATATCTATAACGCCATATATTATGAGGAGTACTTCGAGGTATTAATTCAAATTGGTGTTCATGATATCTAGATGGAGGTATACCTTTGGAAATTCCTTGGAATATTCTATAGTTTTTTACCAAGGTTCTTTTTAGTTACTCAAGAATATTTTCATATTCCTACTTAACTTCCATAGAATACAGTTTAACCAAAACTCCAATACTACCCTTTTTTATGAGTTTTTCCATTTTCTCATGAAGATTTCCTTATAGTTTGTATAAGTTTTACTTAATTTTCTCAATCATTAAGTCCCTAGAAAACCGTATACACCTCTAGTTAGAATACCATACCTTGGGATTTCCAACATATATTCTCCCATTCTTAGTTTAATGTTATGGCATTTTCCACACAATCAATGTCCCTCCATTGGCAACTAAAACTTGAAGATTTGTCACTAGATATACAAAATAATTGAGGCACTCTACCAATATTTATCAATGAAGTTATGGGTGCCACCTAAGTCAATAAGCATTATGACCCTTTACGTCTTAATGCAGAAAACAATATTTAGGATTTGAGGAGCTAACAAACTTGCCAATGCATGAACATATATCTCATACCTATATATATCAGTGTTTTGTGCAATTTCCTTATATATTTATTACTCTTTCAAGTAGACAAGTTAATCCTCATTTCTTTGTGTATATACCTCCATTTCATGTTCATACATTTTCCAAGCTAAACAATTTTTTTCTTGACATTATTCCCTTCTGACCATTTGTTGTTACAACTAAGCTACATAGACCTTTTTCTCGTCTTTCCTCCATTTCTTTCTATATTGTAGTAGGTATAGGTAGGGATGTCTTATGAGTCCAAAAATCATGTCTAATTATTGTTTATCCTCCCATGGAAGACTTGTCTAAAGCCCTACTCTTGGCTTGAATATGATGAGAAAATTGGATAGTTTCTATAAAAAAATTAAATGGATGTTTTAGGGAAAGATCATATTTAATTTATTCTTTCAATTGACCCATGTAATATTCCAAAAAAATCCATTAGTTATGTTATCCACACGTGTGGACAAAACTTGAAATTCTGAATTATAATCTTCAATATCACCAAACTACTTAATTCTTGTCAATTGAATGAAGTATTCATGTTCCCAAGCATTATCATATCGTTCTTCTAAGTGTCTTGTAAACAAACCCAAAGTATAATGATAATAATGGGGCTTCCTTTTAACTACCCATTGATACCATTGACAAGTTTTCATCTCAAATTTCAAAGTTCCTATGTGAATCCTTTGCTTATCATCGAAAATATTATGTAATTCAAAATATTGCTATATTAGGTGCACCCAGGTAAAGACCTATGTTCCATAAAACTTATTTAATTCAAATTTTGAATTTTTCACTCCTTTAGGAAACCATTCATAAGTAGCACTACAACTTGAGTTAATTCCACTTGAAAAATTCTTGTTACTGGCAAGTTGTTCAACTTGAATAATAGATTTATTTTCATGAATTTATTCAAACACATTATCAATATTAAGTGGCCTCCCATTTACAATTTTTTTAATCTATTGTTCCATTTCATCCATACTTTCTTCAAATTATTTCATCTTCCTATCAATTTTTTCATTATTTTCATCCATATCCCTTTTAATTGATTCTTGCATCTATAGAAAATTACTTTCAAACTTGCATACCTGGTATTAGACATCTTCTCTTTCTTCATGAGTCATGGATGAACCTTTAGGAGTTTTAATTGATGTATTATTTTTTGGCTCTTCCTTTGAAATCATGTGAGATAATAATAATAATAATAATACTCCTTTTTATCACAATTTTTAGTCACTAAAAGAATGGATCTTCTAATCAAAAGTTATTTCACTTGTAAGTTATGTACCATTGAAACCTTACCTTAGGAACTCTCTATATTTCTAACCTTCCTCTTGATATATCTCTAATATTTTATTCCTCCCAAATTTTGAAAATTTATCCTATATTATTATGATATTCCTTCATTATAATTCCACAAGTTTGACCAAATGTTTTTGTGCCAAGTGACATTTATGATATCTTTCCCAAAAATCGTTAATTTTTTACCTCTTCTGAAGAGAGAACTTGTAAAGTGTATCACATGTCCATTTTTCAAATCCAATTCTAAAATTTCTACTTGAGTTATTATGGTACATCTATTTATATCTCTAAAAACTTCATAATTTGAAGTGCTTCAGAAAAAAGGTTATCATGAAAATTCCAAGATCATTCATTTGAAATTGATTTCAGGTTTATTTACAAAATCTAGCTTCCATAGGGTATATCTTTGAAATTATAGTGAACCAAAATATAAATTTTTCATTATATACTTATCAATATATCTTATCATATGCTAAAATTTTTGCCATTATAAACATCATCATGTGTGTGTGCAAAAAAAAATCCAAGATCACTTGTTTGAAATATATTTCAAGATCATTCACAAACCCTAAATTCCATAAGGTTTATCTTCAAACGTATAATGAAAAAGTGTATGAAATTTTACTAGATATACTTATATATCTATCCTCAATTGTCTCAAAATTTCACAGTCTAAAGATTCCCCAAGAACAATTTATGGTGAAAATGTCATGATTACTTTTTTGAAGCAACAAAATCCTAGGTTCATATACTCTGATACCCATTATTAATAATTGTGCACATAAAAAATGATATGAATCCAATAATTATAGTCCACTTTGAGTGGAAAGCCTCCTTTTACAACGAATATAATGTATAATACAATATTTCATGATTCTTGGGCTAGTTCTCCCTAGTGTATATGTATAGAAGACAAAGGACCAATCAAAATTAAATGATAGAATGAAAGGATCTTACTGACCTCCTAATTAAAAAACAAATTAATAATTAATTATAATTATGGCATGTATATAAAGGCACACGTTTCTTAAAAAATCATATGCATCGTCAACCATTCTTATGCTATGTAATGCATGAATTCCCTTTTCTATGTTATGACCAATATTCAAATGCCATAGCATTTTATCTTCTCTAGAGATAATAAGGGTTCTACATTCTTCATTTCCCCCCTCAATAATAATATAAATATTACACTCATCCATCATATTGCTTCCCAACAGATTTTATGGAGTTCCATATTGAACTCCCCTCATCAATACCATTGTTCCCTCATTATCCTACAAATTTTCCTTTACAATATAATGTTTACTCTTGTGCCACTCATCTGGTTTATAGATATCATGTTTCTAGATAGCTTTGGAATGTGTAAAACCCCAACAAGTGTAATAATCCTTATATTCTTAAGCATAAACTTGACATTTCCCCATTCTTTGATTCTATATGTCAATTAATCTCCTAGGAAAACATCACCTCTATCATATGTTTCATATTCATAAAACCACTCTCTATGGGTTTTCATACGAAAATAAGCACCTAAATCAATCATACATACATCATGATATATATGTATGCTTGAAGAATACAGTTACACATCCACTCCTTACTCTAAGGAGTCATTCCCTTCTATACAGTGAACAATACTAGACCCCTTCCCTTTATCAACACTTTTAGACCTAAAATCCTTCATCTAAAGAAAAACTTTAGCACACTTCCAACATTTCCTTTAGGATTTTCTTATATATTTATATCTCCCACTCAAGGAATTATTGTTATTTATATCTAGGGATGTTCTCTTACAAAAATTTAATTTTTTCTTTAAGTATCCATGGTTTTCCTCCTCATTTATTTTGATAACAAGCATGAAACCACATCATCAAACTTTTATGTGGTTGCATTACTACTAGTAGCTACAACAATACTACACCATGAATCTAGTAACAAACATAGTAAACTAATGCACTCATATTCATCTAAAATTGTAATATCCATATAAAATAATTGACTTACTACAATATTGAAAACATTTATATGGTTCATCATTGAGTCTCCATCACTCATCCTTGTACAACTTCTATTAAAGGAAGAGTTTGTTTACCAAGGACCCAGTTTGATATAAGGCCCCTAATTATCCCATAACACCCTGGTTATAGCTTCTAACAAAACATTTAGTAACACTAAATTTGAAAGAAACAACCAAAGTACACACATTTTCTTCCTATCCAACTTTGTCTAGTCATTTATTGACATACTTATAGATGCAATACGAGCATCCACAATATTCCATTATTATTTGTTTACTAAAAAGTCTTATAACATAACATAAGCTTCCATAATAGATATATTTACCAATTAAATTTATCAATCTTAATTTACAAGATGTTGGTTTTAGAAATTTCTCCCTATTTCCAAGTAGTCTTTTCCATAGATATTCCCTTCATTTGTGACAGACATTAGAAATACCCATTGTTCTCCCCTAATAACTAAGATGCACATACATTTATGTAATGGAATAAGAGGGTTTACATGTGCAACTTTCTCTTGAAGTTTGATCCTATCTTGATCTGATTGATGCCTTCTTTAAGAATCCTGTTATAGTCTCCAAAATCCCCATCCTGGTCTCCAACACGTGTTCTTTTTAGACAGATATCAAAATACACAAATTTTATTCTTCCAAACAAGTGTTAGAAAAAATTAATAATTCATATCTATATAACATAAACACAAATCTAATCATTAACATGTATAAAGTCAGAGATAAATGAGAGGGGAAAACATAGTTTTTATATTATGAGAACATAAACGTACAGTATTTGTAATTCTATGTGTCTCCTTGACTGAATACTCCTCTTGCCCACAATTAATATTAAGGCACATTGATAGCATGAGCTTATTTCACTGTAAGAAATGTTTTGTTGGAACTTTGGCAACATAATATTTCTTGTCTCTTTCTTCTCTTCTCCAATTGTGGGTTTTTATTTACAAGTGAGATGAGAAAGTAGAAGGCATGAACTTATAAACTTTGGTGCCTTCTCGACAAGGTATTTTCATCCTTATCCCCCTTTTTAGTATTATTTTGACCTTTTATAAGGTTGTCTTTTCACTCCATAAACCCTAACTACTTCAATGTTATTTGCAAGAGGAATAAGAGTGTTCACAGTCTTTGCAAGTGTACTGGGAGCATTGAAATTCTCGTAATCGATATTCCAAGAGTGATAGAGGAATTTTTTTAGATATTTGTATGGTTTTCCCAGGGGAAATGTGTAGTCTCTTAGCCTCATCATGTCATTCATTCTCAAGTGGTATTTGAGAGTTTCAAATATGGTTATAACATATTCCCCTTAATGTGTGAGGTCATAAGATAAATTAATGGTAAAAATACATTGCATCAAAATAGCAAGTAGGGTGATTCGAAGGAGCCTTAAATATTTGGAATCAATTAGAACCTACAAAAGAAATCAACCAAGTACATATGATATACATCCATGAGATACATGATTAGTATATAATGACTAAAGCATGGATATGCACATAATGGCTATGAAATAGAGAAGATTGTGGATCCATGTCATTAGTTACCCAACTCATGATGATGGTTATGTTAGAAATACTAAGAAGGGCGGGGGGGTGAATTATTATTTCATTACCATTAATATTTGATTTCACATTCTGAATTTTGTATGCGACTTTACTTCAAGCAAATTGCATACTAATGTGTTATTAATGAACAAAAACAACGTACATGCAGTCTACTTATTTTCATTAATTTCATTAATCATTATTTCATTACATAGTAACCATGAGTAGTAAAGAGTATTTAAGTCATAACACATAATCAACACATCAGCACATAGGAACATCGATAGTTTTAGGTGGAAATCCAAATTGGGAGAAAATCACCATTGTTGTCGTATTTGTCTTCTTTCCTATTATAAATAAAATGTTCATTTCATCTTGTACTAGTGTACACTCTTACCAGTACTGAGGCTCCTACCAGCAGGAGGCTACAACCTTTGGTTTCTCCATCTTTGACTGGAAGGAAGCTCGTACTCCATGAAATTTATTGGCCCCTATTAGAAGGAAGCTCCTACTCTCTCAACAAGTTCACCAACTACCACTGAAAGGAAGCTCCTACTCCCTCACTGAAAGCTACGACCCTTAGCACCTTCGTGGACCACATTTAAAAATTTTCATACTAGATCCACCTATCTCAAATACACATAAAAAATTCCATACCATGTTTCATCCAGTTTTCAAACTGGACTAGCACCTGACAATATGTTTAATCACTAAAAACCAATCTATGAAACCAAATACTGAATAGTGCAACCAAATCATTGAATAATTGAATACCAATCACTGAAAAACCAAGCCAAATCTCAACAATACCAAGTCAATTGTCTTTAATTATCAAATTCCAAACCAAATATCATACGCATATTCATCAAGCACATAACTCTACTCAAAAGACACCACATAAAACTTAGAACCTCTCTAATAAACCTATATCATGCAAAACTCAGTCCATAACCCAATTCAGAATATATACATGATAGTCATTAAGGAAACCCACATATATATGTGCCTTTCATGCATAATACTGATGTACAAATCTTGAAACATTATTTTCACCAAACCATACTCTCTATCAAACTTTCTCTATGGAAAACACAACTTCCGTACATAATACTTTCTGCAACAAGTTCATCAAGATTTTAAATCCATTCAAGCCTTTCTCTCCAACAAGTTTATCAGGATGCCAAATTCTAAGCCAACAAATTCTCATCAACTACCAATATACTCATTAATCAGAAACAAAACAACTATCATTCATTCAATACAGTGACAACAATCAACTAGAGCCAACAACAAGTAGCAATATTTAATCAATCACATTAACTCAGAGTGTATATATGAATTTTATGCGACAAATCTGTGTATGTATGTGATATTTAAGAATACAACCCGTGTACAGATATCAACACATACATCAATCCCTGACATCTCATCATGTATCACAACAATTTCAACTTTGAATATGCATCAATTACAATCAAATCATTATCATCATAAATCTCTAAAATATCATGCCCATGAACACACTTTGTAAGTCAACTTTTTGCAGTAAGTAAATCAAACAAGCTTATCCATTATATTTTCAATACACTTTCAGATATCTCACATCTGAGCCTTCTCCTTACTCCCTTTATAAACGTTTTCCTTGCCAATACCATAGGAAAATACCTTGTGTTTGTTGTTGGTAACTATTGACAAGATCAAATAGATGTTGGTGACACAAAAACCATGGGAGATTACCATGGGAAATTCTCATGTTTGTTAATTTCCCATGGGAAAGTTCATGTACGTGACTCTTTTTCATGAGACCTACATATGTATGCAACTTTGCTTCACAGGATCCGTGAATACTTTTCCAACTTAAAATTTTTCATGCATCTTGTGGCTAAGTTCTCAATACTCTTCCTTATCCTCTGCAATAGTTGTACTAACATTCATGTCATCTACAAAATTTGAACAAATTTATGTAATCACCAAGGAAAACTCATGGTGACATCAAGGACAACACATTTGACATCCAAGTTGACATCATGTTATATATAGGTTGACATCAAGGATGACATATTAGCCATAATGCCAACAAGTTAGGCTCCTACATAGGATAAAACCCAATTGTAAGGTAATTATGTGAACAATTGGCATGTCCAAAGGTGGTTGAGGACTTCTATAGTGTAACATAGATGAAAAATTTCACCCTCCCATCCCTCACCTAGTTTTGTATGTTTGATCTTATTCATGATTTTACGAGCATAAAAGAGTAAACCATGTATGCTTGAGGTGCCCTTTTTCTTTCAGTTTTAATGAAACCAAAAAAGATATAATGTGTTCTTAGTGGTATCCTTCTCATAGTTTAATGAGCATGAGAAAAGGATAATATTATACTCACCACCCTTCATCATTGATACAAGGAGGAAAGATAGGAAATGAAATCAACATTTTTGTTGGCTTAATGAGAATGAAAATATTAGAAAAAGGAAGCTAAGGATTTTCATTTTTTAACGAGCATAAAAATATCACCAAAATAAAACTTTTTCTAGAGACATGAGTGGAATAATGGTATGCATCTAATTTTAATGGAACTATCCTAATCAAATCTAAAGTAGTCTAACAAGGTAAGTCCACTCATCACAACAATATCTCTACTAAGTGATGAAGGGTTACCAAAATGGGAGAAATATTAATGCAAAGAAAAGAGGTCATGTGTGACTGTAGTGGTGGTAAGTAGGATCAAGGAAAATAATGGCTAAAAATTATTGTAGCAATGCATTGGGAACAATATCCATAGGTTATGATAAAGAAACCAAAAATGGGTGGCAACTCTCCCTTTTATATGTGATTAGAAATAAGATGAAGAGAGATGAATGTGGCTCAATTTTTTCTCATGGAATTCTCAAAATAGGGTTCCTAGACCTACAAATTAACATATCATGCACACCAAAATGAAAAATGGGTGCTACTCTAGGGAACCCTTGAAGGGTAGGCATTACTGAGTGTAACATCCTTGGGTTAAAACTTCATGTAATAAAGTTAATAAAGGCAAAATAAGACCAAGGTCACAGGACACATATTCCAAGTTGAATGTTGGGAAAAACATCCTAGTGGGTGTTCATTTGGTTTATTATGGCTAAGGAAATTGGCAAAGACATTGGAAAAGTCAAAGAGGCATTGGCATTTATTTATGAAAATAAAGGAAATTAGGAGAAAAGGGAAATGAAGGGAACAAGAATGCATGAGAAGGAAATTGAAGGAAAAATAGAGTAAATGGAAGAAAATAAAGGACTCAATAATAAAAAGGTTTATGAGAATCAATTCATAGCCTCTTGTTAGTTCAGTTTTGGAGCTCTCTCTATTCTCTCATAGTATTGCACACTTAGAGAATTCTTGGAGCACTCTAGCATTGGAGAAAGGAAGGAAAAGGAAGGACAAGAAAGAAAAGGAAAGCAAATGAAAGAAAGAGACATGAGAAGAAAAGTTGGATCAAGTAGCTTCAGTAGGAAAACTTGCATGTAATAGGTTGCATGTGTGATTTCCTAGTTGGTTTGTGCATGCATGGTACATGCATGTGTGTATTTGGTTCTCTTGTTGCCATTGGCGTTGGTTTTTCCATGTGTGATAGTGATTTCAACCTTGCCTTGTCATTTCCTAATAGTGTGTGATGGGGCTCTTTCATTTGGTTGAGCTTTGGATTATCAGACGGTTTTGGAACTAGGTGAGGTGGTCTAAGGAAAATTCCCAAAGGCCCAGGAATCCCTTGATCGGTTTTGATGGGATTGTAGTAAAGCCTAAAGGTGGAGACGGGAAAATTTCTCAAGGTATTGGTGAAGAAATTTTGAGGCATCCAAGCTTGTTTGTGGCCTAACGATCCCTTGACTGGTTTTGGTGGGATTGCAGTAAATCTTGGTAGTGTATGTTCTTGTTTTGCACCTAGTGATCCCTTGCCCAGTTTTCGGGGGATTACAGTAAATCCTGGTTGTTTATGTGTTCATTGGGCTTAGGAATCCCTTGACTAATTTTTGTGGGATTGCAATAAATCCCAAGGGTGGAGGTGGTTTAATCTCCTGGAAGCCCTGGTTGTTTTTTTGTGAGTCCCACATTCATGCTTGGAATATGACATGGAGGTGATTGGCTAAAATAAACATTTGGTTCAGCCCAAACTATGTTCGCGTGGTACGTGGAAGTCCGAGACTTGGTTGGATTTGGAATATGTTAATAAGATCTCTTTAATATTGTATTTAATGAGTATTTAAACTTTTTATTATGTGGCTTTGATGGGTTTTCTACCATAGTTATTATTTTGGTATATTGCTGGTTATAAGCATGGCTTCATAACAAGTTCTAGTTATGGATCTTGACATGTTTGATTAATTGATGAATGGTTGATGAATGCATGAGATAAAAAATGTTATTGTAGCTATTATGAGAGGGAATTAGATATTCTTGATGATGTTTAGAAAAGTATAATACCCCCATGTTCAGATATGCATTCATGACCTATAGATTACATGTTCTCAATATATTTGATGAAACTACTGTGATGGTTAGACCCAGATAGGTCAAGTGTTTTATTCACGTTTGATTGAATGGATTTTCCATCATGTTAAAAATGATTTTTGAAAGTATCATTGAGTTATGGGAACTGTTTTGGAGGTGGACCTGGAAATTAGGCTCAAAATCTAGGACCACAAGTTGTGAATTGGACATTTTGGGTTGCAATCGATGTGATGTCCCTTTATGCATGCAGTTGAGGATCCCAACCACATGGATGCCATGTCATGGGAGTGGTTGAGGGCTCATGGCAAAAAAAACGTGGTCCAACTTAGGATTTGGCCACCTGGGTAGTTACTCAGCTTCTAGGTGACTTGTAGACCCTATAGGGTATGTGGAGATGTTAATTGGTTGTTAGTTTTCCTCCCCATTTTGTTAATGGGACCTAGGAGGTTGGGTCATGTCATCATATCTCTCTCTCTCTCATGTTTACCCTGGTAGTCTAGTGAAAGTGGGTAAATGTAGGAGTGGCGGGTTACAGGTTGGTATCAGAGCATGGTTCAATACTTGGATTGAATGAACCTAATGTGTTTGTCATGCATACATGTCATTTTTCTATATCTTTTTTAAGCATGCATTGCATCTAGACGGTGTTATAGTTTGTGACATCATGCATGGTAACTGGGATGATGATTGAGATGATGTCGGCATATTGATGTGATTATGTATATACATGTATCATGCTAATTTGGATTGATTTTGCAGACGATATACCCTCCCATGAACTTTACTGAGGTATGTTTTTTATGTTTATATTTGGTTTATATAACATGGTATGTTTGCAAGAAGAATAATATCAAATATGACTAGCAAAATTATGGATTATAGTTCACGAGACTCCCCTTACAAATTAGATGAGCAACCAAAAAATGAGCACTCTCCATACATAACAAACACATTGAAAAGTTTGAAGGCAGAGATCATAAGTTGCAAAGAATATAATGAAAGACTTATTCAATCACAAGAGAGACTTTCCAAGGCACTGGAGAAACAAGTAGAGGTCAATGCAATTATCCACCATATTTTTTCAAAGTTTGAGAGATAGGGACATCCACAAATCAGTTATGGACAAGAGGACATTACTAATGGGGAATATGGTAGTAGGTCTCATGGTGGGCATAGGTCGAATAGAGATGATATAGTTAGAGATGAGAAGTTCTTAGATACACCTGATAGGAGAGGCAATGGATATGGTGCTGGAATTAAGGAATTGTTGAGAGGGGGTGGGGTGAATCAGTAATTTAAGAAACTCTTAATTTTATTTTCTTATTGTGCTTATAGTTATATCTTATGTTATTTCATATGTGAAAGCATTCATTCATGAAGCAGTAAATATTATAAACTTTCAAAACACATACTCAAACAACAATCTCATGATCAATATACATTTGACACAGTGTTTTCACATGGAAATGCATAGGGAAAAAAACACCAATTTGTTGTTTGTTTTATGATGTAAGTTAAGCACCAACTTAATTATATCTTTTTGTTTGTGATCACCCACTCATTGGAGGCACCAACCCCCTTTTATTTAGAAAGAACCAACTTTCCAAGAGGCACCAACCTCTTTTTTTAGCAAGCACCAACTTGCCAAGAAGCACCAACATCTTTTGTTTAGCAAGCACCAACTTGCCTAGAGGAACCAACCTCTTTTGTTTAGAAAGCACCAACTTGCTTGGAGGTTCCAACCTCTTAAGTGATTAGGCACCAACCTGTCACTGCCACTGTTTTACTATTTCATACAAATTTGATACTAAAAATAGAGGCATATAGATTATAAGAAAAATACCAACTTAACGGTTTCCTGTAGATTCAACTTCTACACTCTTCTTTCTGAACACTTGTGGCAGTATTCCTCTTGCTGCTCACTGCAACACTTTCTTTGCGCTCTACTTTCTCTACTCAAGGCTCTCTACTATTTCACCACAACACTACCCTTGCAACACTCTACTCTGTGCTCTGCTTTCTCTACCCAAGGCTCGCCATTGTTTCACCAGAGCACTACCCTTGCAGCACTCTACTCCAATTAATAGATCACTGCTCTTCACTCTCACAAGTATTCTCATTGTTGGCTTGTAGGGGCTTGACCATGGTTTAGAGGTGATTTAGCCAAACAAATCCTGGTACTACTGGCCCTTTCGGCAACAGTCCGAGGAGTGTCGATTGAGGTCTCACCCAAAGAAGTATGGGAGGGTGCTAGAACCAGATTTCTTCACCCTAGAGATGTCTAATGATTTCAAGTGGTCCACAGTTTGACCCTACGTGCACGTTGCTATGCGCACTTATCAATACCTCGTAGCCTGCAATGTTACCCTTGCGCAGCCCTACTCGGGGCCTGGGCAATGTTATTACCCAAATCCTTATTAGTAACCCGATATTAGTTGGTAAACTTAGCTTATCTATATGCTTTCAGTTATACTTAACAATATTCACCATTCATATACGTACGCGCAGTAAATAAACAGTATAATTGCAAATGATATCAAATAGGAAATAACAAAAGAACAGATGCACGAAATTTAGATAGAACTTCTCTTTATTATTCTTCTTCCTTGGTTACAAACTTGCTTCCACCTTGTGCACTCAGCTACAGGGGTCTGCGCAGTCAGTTACAGACTCTACTAGGCCTCTGGGCACTCAGCTACATAGCCTCTTCCTACTACTACGACCCAAGGCACTTAAACTCTTACTCTATACTCACTATCTTCTAGACTCCATCGATTTTCTCTCTTTTCTCTATATTTTTTACAACTTAGAGCCTCGCTCTATTTATACAATCCCATGGTCTGCGGACCATGGGTAGGCGGACACTACATTTAAAACTTAGGGCAGACAACCCTATGACTCTAACATAGAATTTACGCTTCGCACCCAGAATTCCCAGAGTTTTTACAATAATACCAACTCAAAGCTAGGGCTTTAAGCCCTAAAACATGTTGTGGGGGATTCCATGCCCAACAAGCCCCCAACACAAACATCATGACTCGCCCTCGAGTCACTCAGTCGGAGCGGAAATCTTGGTACGGAGTCCCTCCAACTGGTCCCGAACGGTCTGGATGTCTGCAGCGCACTGAGCTGCTGTTTGTTGAACTTGCTGCATTCTCCATTTTGAACCCTCTATTTCTGGCATGTTGTGCTGCATCTACTCATGCATCCCCTGAAGCTATGCGAACTTTCCTTCAATTTCTGCCATGATTGTGAAGGCTTCATCAATCCATGGTTGAACACATTTTTTGAGAACGGATTCCTTATGGCACCACTGCGTCCACCTACTCCTTTAATGTCTTGGCTTGCTACATCCTTGCAAGCCATTGAGTGAGGAATATTATCTGTGCAGTCCCTTTGATCTTGTCATATTGTTGCTGGAGTTCACATGCCTTGGTCTCTAGCCACTGGATGTTGGGGTCCTCCTGCAATGTCATGAGGAGCTCAAGCACCTACTCCAACATGTTGGTACATTCGCGCACTACACCCCCAATTTCTTCCAATCTTGCTATAATAGTGCTGGTGCACTATTCTCTGATCTCTGAGGGAGTGGAAGATTGCACCTTCAAAAACAGCTCAACAATTTGAAGGTTCAAATCCAGCTGTACCTTTCTTGCCTCTTCTCTTGCATCGTAGACTCCACTTGCCAAACTGTGAATCCTCACTTCTACCAGTAGATCTGCTACAATAGCCAGCTCTGGGAAGCGTTGGCAAGTGTCATCTACCATCTATACCAACCCTTAGTTCTGCGACACTAACTCATCATGCTGCAAGCTAAGCTGCTCCATATTGATGTTTTGTTCACTAAGAACTTGGATCGCGCAGTTCTCCCTAGCGCGCAGCTCTACTGTTATTCCATCCTGTAGCTGGTAGAGCATTTCCCAAGGAAGGGTAGCTAGATTAAGGCCAAGGCCCTTCATCATGCTAACTGTCATTCGGTCTATCACATCTACTGATACTAACATCCCTATGGCAACACTATTGTGTAGGCCATTCTCACGCCCAACATCTGCTTTGTTGTTGAAGTGCCTGCTGCGACGTCGGTAGATAGGATACCTTCCTAAGGGGGTCACACCTTTAAATCCTGAAGCTACGCCTTGGGGGCACCCAACACACTCTGGTGCTTCGTCATAAACTCTTGGAATGCTTCACTAATGACATCGCAGACCGTCTCGCTGATGTCATGGAGATCACCCTCAGTCAAGGTGATTAGGTCGATGTCCAGCTTCGAGACCTTGACCTTCTTTCTTAGACCCGATCTTTCTATGATGCGCGGCTGTTTGAGCTATGTAGAGGTGGTCCCTAGATCTGCGCTCTCTTCTACTATTTTTGTTTCCTCTGCCTCCTGCCCTAAGGATGCTTCTTGGCCCTCCTCTGCCTGTACTGTTGCGGCTTCTATTGTCTACGTTGCTGCTACTACTTCTACAGCCTTCTTCCACACTGCAACATCTCGCGCTGCTTCGCAAACTACCCTTACCTCAACTGCCACATTTTCATTCCACCTTCTCTCAGTTAGTTGGGTGGCACATAGCTTGGCACATCCTTCTTTTTCTGTGCTTCCACCTCCTCTAGTTCCACCAAATCTGGGGTGCGCCACTGGGGAGGCCATGTGTCTAACACTGTAAAGATTGCATCATCAGTGGCGATAAATGGTAGCTTTGTTCACTGTTGCGCTAGATCCTTTCACACCCTGATGTATATATTGTGCATATCCACCTTGAAGTCTGCAAAACTCTGCAGACTATTGTGCACTATCGGTGACAGGCGCAGCCTCCTATTGATCCACATTCGGATTCCCACCTCCATGAGAACCTAGAAAATTTTTGTATCGCGAATCTGTTTTACGTCCTTGGTGACCCAGAGCTAAGCATACTTCACACCTCGAGTAAGTCTTGATCAATGTTCGAGAACTGATTATCCTCCAGCAGTATTCCCACTACCAGCAATATGGATAAGAGCAACCATGCATACTGGAAGGCCTTACCCTGCTCCTGGGCCTCGTGACAGTTTATCAAAAACTCCTTGTAGAGGAAATCAACCCAGTTGAACTGGACCCCCTCTGCACACTATTTAGTCAACACAACCATCGGCATTGGTACCTCATCGGTGCGACATTTTCTCATCACTTTACCGGCCAGGAGTTGGGTGGCTACACAAACCCCTTTGTCCTTAATACTGGTGATAGCGTAACCCCTCTTTTTCTTTTCCAGCTTATATTTTTCCTTCATGGCCTCTGCGAGAGCCAACTCGCTGCTTTTCCTGGCTATCGTCGCAGGGTCCTTTCCTTTACAGGGAAGCTGAGAAATTCAATGGATGACGTTTGCCGTGATGGGAATAGGCTCCTCCAACCATAGATACCCATCACGCACCAGGCAGAGCAACTGCCTAATGATGAAAATGGTGATGGGCATGTGGGGAAATGTGGTATCCATAACAAATATAGCAACCCAACCTTTTCCACGCCACGTAGCCATTTTCGCAGCTCTAATGTTATCACTTCCCCCTCTGTATTCTCCTTCATCAGATTTTCCACTTCTAGGTGTGGAAACTTCTCGCTATCCGCGAGGTCCCAGTCTTCAAATTTCATGGTGGGCATGCGGCCTAGGTGTTATCCCTCAAAGACAATTCCATCGAGGAGGAGCGGGGTTTGGAGTGCACTCTTCGCTGCACCCAGATCCTTCAGTATTTTGGTTTTCCCTCTTCAAAGAGGGACATAAGCGGGGAATTTTTCTACAGAGAACAACGGTTGGATGTCTTCCTTCACGTATTCTTCATCCTCTGTGGCGGCAATCAGGGTCTACAAGTCTTCTTCCTCTTCATCTGTTTCAATGGTAATTGCCTTTCCTTTTTCTTCCATTGATAACTTACTGTGTCGCGGATTCCTCGGGGACACGCGTACTGGTCCCATTGCCTGCTTGTCTTTCTTTGGTCTCGGCATCTAGGGTGATTTGGGGATTTCTATCATGACCTTAGTGCCTTTAGGAACATCCTATACCATGGGGCTATGCATGGCCTCGCCGACGGTTCCTTCTTCAATCCCCAACTCATCCTTAGTGGCCGTAATCATTTCTACACTGTATGCGGTCTTTCACGAAATTAGGGGCTCTATTATTGCTCGGTTCTCAACACTTTGTGCTCTGTTCAACTGCTCAAGTCTCAAATGGCCAAGTGTTGTTTGTTGGCTACCCCTTTTAGTTTTATAGTTCCTTTTGAATTCAAATTCGACCGTTCCCCCCAATTATGGGCCATCAATTCTCTCTTGGAGACAGATTTTCCCAAATATTTCCCATAAATCACATCTTAAATGCCCATCTCTTGCTCCATTTGGCCTCAAATCGGACATCTCGTCATGAACAGTGAAACCAACAGTCACTTCCCAGCCAACCCACATGGCAGCGCAACCCTCCATGTGTGGGCACGAACCCTGTGACATTCTATTCTTCCGTGCACCTCTCAAGGCGCACAGATCCCAAAAAGAAAAATTTATAGTCCTGCCCTCTCTTTCAGCTTCCTAGAGCACTAAGATTTTTCTTCCTATGGCTAGTCAGGTGGTCACAACACCTGCGCGGGGCTCCATCCCTCCCTCCAGAATAGTCAGCGGAAAATCCTCATCTGTGATTGTGGTGATCGACGCCGCACGCTCTATTATTTGTAATGCACTTCCTTGGTTGCTGCGTTTGGTGATATGTTGTCCTAGCCACGGTAGCAGACTAAACAATTCTCGACAATCATCCTCTAATTCATTAGTATGATCATCCACACCTTACCTTGCCATCCTTGGTTTACTGATGAGGAATGCTCCCTTTATGTTGTTTTCCAACCTCTTGTCCTCTGCGTCCATTAAAATGCCTTTCTTCCTTAGCCATACCCTATCCTTTTCAAGTTCACTAAGTCTAAAGTTTCCTTGCTGAATTGCTTCCTGAAGCCTTATGTGTTTTGCTCGCGTAGTTATGTGATTTCTTCATCTTGCACTTCACACACTATCAAATCTATGGGTTCTATTATGTGCAAATTCATCTTTGCATGCTCCTCAGAGATTACGGCCCCTACTTCATTCCGTAGCCTTGGAATTGTTCTCGCGGTCAGGTTTTTGCACATGGTTCTATAGGCCCATCGAACTACTAGTATGCATAGGTCCCAGTCAGTGTGTCTCACCTGGTGGACCCTATTCAGTACTTTGCACACCCAGTCAAATGCTTCTTCGTGGATAATCTTTGGCACGCTTCATTTTTCTTGCCACTGCATTTTGTTCCTATTTTCAATTCTAAGAGGTGTGTGTTTGTGTGGGCTGTGTGCCTTACGTCTGTATCCATTGGAAAAGGTGAGAGCGCAACCCGCTTTGTCCCTTGTAACCGGCTCTCATTTGTAGCTGGGGTTTTCTAAATCATATAAGAATCTCCCTTCTACATTCGCGCCAATCCCTAAAACTCTGTTGGTGTGTGCCCCACCATCTAGCGAGCGTAGCGCGCAGTGCCCATTTTAGAGTGTCAAAACGTTGTTTTTATAGTACTTTGCTCTCAAATTTGTTCAGAAATTCATCCACTACTGTCAACTCATTGTACCTAGGCAGATCTCTTATCTATGTTGTCACACAATGCAATGATCTTACCATATGTTGCAATTGAGCGTGGTTACTTTGTGCAACCAATTCTGCCATAGTTCTATTTCTTCATCTGAATCCGAAGTGTAGGGGCTTTCGCACTCCCACGAAATCCTACCATCTGTTGTTGGATTCACCCAATCATGTTCTCACGTGGTTATCTTATAAATGCAATTGAGATCGTCATCACTATCATCGTCGCACACCGGTTTAGTATATCCCACTCCTTCGGCAGGATCTAGTGGTACTACTATGTGTAGTGATTTTTTCTCAAAAATCATTTTGTGCTTCTTTAGATTTATGACTCCATTCATATCAGTGGCCCAATCTACACCCAGTAGTGCAGGATAAGGATTGCTATCATCGACAATCTCTATCACTTTGAAATCTTCCAGTGTGCTCGCACCTTCAATATCCATCGTTACCCCTTGTAATCTTCCCATGGGTAAGATCTTCTGTTGGTTCGCCATTCGCAATTGAATAGGAGACCATTGTAGCACGGGTCTGCCCATGCGTTCCCATGTTTGTTTCGGTAGTACATTTGCATTTGATCTGAGATCCATAATTACCTTATCCATTTCGTACTCTCTGATTTCCACAGTCAATCTCATTTCCCTTCCTGTTTGCAATGCATGCTTTCCAAGTTTCCGGACTACGTGTGGTTCTCCTGACCCCGTGAACCTAGTGATAAGTTCATGTAGTCCTTTTACAGCCTTGCTATCGCACAGCAGTTTCATGCATGTCTCCAAAAAGGTAGTTAGCATTGAAGGATCTATCCCTAGTTCTAGTTGATCCTTACTACTTGAAGTGGAGGCCTTCGTGAAGCTCTTCTTAGCTTCCATGAATGTCTCCTTCGCATGCTCCAAATCAAATTTAGGTTCCTTTGTATGAGCCTTGTGAACCCACACACTTTCTTCTGGCTTCTTACCTTTGTCATCTTCAGTTGTGATATCGCTTCTGAGCATTACGTATATGTTCAGGTCCTTTTCGCATGGCTTAGACCTCATCATTTGCAAATTTAAAGCCAGGGGAGGCTGGAGTACCCCTTTCTCACGTAGCCTCGCTATCAGTGTAGGGCATTCTTCTATCTCAAGATCAAAATGAGTACAGTATAAACATGATGTTCTCGTTGGATTCATACAATCGCGGGCATAGTGCCTTGGCCCTCTGCAATTGTAGAAAATTAGTTGTGTACGACCTCTTCTTGGTCCCATTCCACCTCGACCTCGTCCGCGCCCTTGAAATCCAGTGCACATCATTCCTGCATTTGGATCAAGGGCTCGTGTTTCAGTCTGCACTCTATAGGTAGGGGTTTGATCCATCATCGGCTCGTAACTTTTGTAGGTGTGCCCATCATGGCCTACCTAGCTATAAAAATTACAAAACAATTGTTGGGACATCTAGGTATACTTCTACAATAGATGACAATTATCTATAGCATGTTTTCCTCCTATTTGACAGATAGTGCACCACAATGCAGGTGCCTAGCTCAGTCCTGCTTGTGCCTCAGGTCTTAACAGTGTCGGCCCTCCTCCCGCCAAGTAATTCATGAAAACTAGATAGTGGCCCTTGTAATGCCCCTGGTCTTTGCATTTTATGCACCATACTTCCTTACGTGTCTCTGGTTGAGGCGTCTCGTCCTGTTTTAAACTCTGCATTTCTAGACACAAATTTTGTAGCTGCACGTGCATTTGTTGGACTCCCAGATCAGGATCTTGTATAGGGGTCTCATGCAATCTAATTTCAATCTCTAAAGCTTCGGCTTGGGTGGATAGCTTTTGTTGTGACAACACCATCCTTAAATGCGGTGTTAGTGACGCTACAAACCATCTGTGGTGTTGTCCATCCATCAAGGTCACGTTGGCTTCATGAATCATACTCTTTAGTCTTTGGTCTAGATCCCATGGGGTCTCGCTCGAAAGCATCATGATTCCCTTAAACCTGATAATTGATTGTGTCTCTGATTTTGGTTTGCTAAATTCCCTGTTCAGCACAGCCTGGATATCTGTGATCCCTGCATTTAAGTGGTCATTAGAATTCTTAATGTACCATGTCAGTGTGCGATCCTACAATGCGCTCACCAAAATTTTCTTCTTTATATTATCATCCACGACTCCTTGTGCTTCCCATACAGCCCTTACCACGAACCAAAATTGGTCCAGATCTTCGTTCCCTACTCCCCTGAATACTGGCAATTTTATCGTGCTCACCATATTGATCTGTGGTGGTGGTGGAGGTGGTGTGGGTAGAGATGGAGGTGAAGATGGTGAGACTAGTGGCAGTGTAGGTGGAGGTGGTAGACGCAGAATTCGCTGCCTTATTAGACTGGCCATGCTTCTTAAAGAAACTTTTGCAAGCTCTTCCTCGCTTTCCTGCCGAGGTGAAATCAAGGGGCTATTCTCTATTTCTGTGCTACCTTCATTTGTATAGATCCTCCCACTTTGCATATCCCAAAACATCAATTTATTCACATAACCCGCTTTTTACACAATAACATCTTAATCCAAGTGTTCAGAGATTTAATGTACTTACTTTGTGGTCCTTTGAGGAAGCATCGTTCTACCTCACTGTAGCTCATTGTTGTGTCTACCGTGAACTCGATGATAAACCCCCCTATAATTCAATCAATCCAATAGTCCACAGCGTGCGTGATCTTATCTTCTGATGCTTCTATTCTACGTACTAATTCTGGAGTCCACACAATTGGTTTGTCGAGCCTATACCTTCCTTGACTGCCTGTTAGCTTCATGATCCACTCATACAACTCAGAGGGAAAGGATGCAAAGAAAATTTCATGGATTTCTATATATAAGTAGCGCTCCAACCATTGTTCCTTTGATACTCATGGATTCATGTTTTCCTGCATCACAAAATCGTGAATATTTCTGTCTAACCACCCTTCAATTTCTTTCTTCATTGGATTCCAATGGCACAACATCAGACATCCCTTATGCAGATCCCTGTCCCGACAACGGAACCATTTGTTGGCTTGTAAGGTCTAGCCCAGGTTCATAGGTGATTTAGCCAAACAAATCCCAGTACTACTGGCCCTTTTGGCAACAGTCCGCAGAGCGCAGAATGAGGTCTCACCCGAAGTAGTATGGGAGGGTGCTAGAACCAGGTTTCCACACCCTAGAGATGTCTCATGATTTCAAGTGGTTTGAAATTTGACCCTGTGCGCACATTGCCATGCGCACTTATTAGTACCTCGCAGCCTATGATGCTGCCCTCGTGCAACGCTACTTAGGGCTCGAGAAGTGTTATTACCCAAATCCTTATTAGTAACCTGGTATTATTTGGTCAACTTAGCTTATCTATATGCTTTCAGTTATACTTAACAATATTCACCATTCATATATGTACATGTAGTAAATAAACAGTATAATTGCAAATGGTATCAAATAGGAAATAACACAAGAACAGATGCACATAATTCAAATAAAACTTCTCTTTATTATTCTTCTTCCTTGGTTACAAACTCAATTCCACCCTACACACTCAACTGTAAGGGTTTGCACACTCAGCTGCGGGCTCTACTAGGCCTCTGCTCACTCAGCTGCAAAGCCTCTTCCTACTACTACGACCCAAGTCACTTAGACTCTTACTCTATGCTCACTATCTTCTAGATTCCATCCATTTTCTCTCTTTTCTCTATCTTTTTTACAACTTAGAGCCTCTCTCTATTTATACAATCCCATGGTCCGCAGACCATGGGTAGGATGACACTACATTCAAAACTTAGGGCAGATATCCCTATGACCCTAACATACAATTTGCACTCCACGCTTGCAATTTGCAGAGTTTTTACAATAATACCAACTCAAAACTTGGGCTTTAAGCCTAAAAACATGTCGTGGCGGGATTTCATGCTCAATGCTCACACACCCCATTAGCTCAATGGAGGTTCACATTTTTGTTCTTGTGTTTCTCTTGACTCCATCTAGTCATTATCATCATCAATTCTGCCCAAGCATGTACCCCAAGCATGGCACCCCACTCTTCTGTTGATTTACACAAACTCAAGTTCTATCATTGCATTAAAATCACAAGGATGGGTGACAATCACTTCTCTCTCATACATCTGACTCTCCATGTTGTGTATTAACTCTCATTCCTCCTTACATATTTCATAGAGGCTCCCCATACTTCCTTATGGTTTGCAGATATCTACTTATACATCATCATGGTGTCTTTGTTTTTCACTTATTTACAATGTGTGCATGAGATGTCTTTGGCCATCAACCTTATAGTTCTACATTCAAAAACACAACTGTCGATTCATACATCTTAATGGCACCCTGTATCATCATATCATAGATTTTGATCGCAATACTATGTAGTGTTGTAACACTATGAAATAGCTGACTGCTGACCTCCGATCAAGTCTATCCCCTTTTGCATTAGACCCTTGCTATATATCCACCATAGGACTTGGTTCAGTGACTGAGCACCAACTACATCGAAGCCCCCTATACTGACATTTTTCATTTGTGGCCAATGTGCCGGTAACCACAAACTTGCGATCGTCGATCTTTGATTTTTAAGCTCCTTCCGCTTAGTTCTTACCGCATACTTCTCACCATAGGACTGAGGGTGGTGAATTGGGGCTTGGCCTTAAGGTGCTAAGTCTTTCAGCACTCTGATGGGGGCCTTTGGTTCCCTTATAAAGTGTCATACCCTTGGTTTCTTGTCTTTCCTATAGACCATGTGCTTACCTCATCAGAGCCCCTTATTGGCAATTTCCACTTTGTGACAATGTGTTATCCATAACAAATCATTGATCGTCGATTACCAACTGGCACCTTTGTTCAGCCCTAGCCCTTGGTTCACTTAAGCCTCCGCAACCACCTGCTATCCTACATTCTGGCGAAATTTCATTGTGGCACATGAGCCAACCATTGCAAACCACTGATTTTCGATTATCGAAGTGAAGTCATCTCATGCCACATGGCCTCTTCTAAGTAGTGAAAAATGTCACTCATATATGGCCCATTAGGCCATCCATTAACACAGAAACATCCTGGCACGTTTCCCTCTATACCGAGACATCATGCTGAAGCAAGCAGCCACGTGTCCCTTATTGGAACCAATCAGATCCTACTACTTTTCCTCATCAGAGCTCTTCCGATGTTCCTTTCTCTCCTTATCAACACCAACTAGATGCCTCCATGTGTCTTGCTTAGAGGAGAGAGAAAAGAGCCTCACCTACTCTGGTTTTTCACCAAATTCCTTTGTTTTTTCCTTATTGGCCTCCCTGGTGATTTAACAAAAAATGCACAGTCATGACTTATCCCCTGATATTGTAAGACCTCCAACATGTGGGATTGCTGATATGCAGTTCACTAGGACCTCTGATATGTGATTTGTTGGGACCTCCGATTGGCTGGGACCTCTGATTTGCGGGACTTCCGATCTGCAGGACCTCTGACGCTTCGATATTCCTCACTGTACAAGGCCTAAATTATCTTGAACTTCAGTAGGCCATACCTCTCAAACGACAAGTCCATTTCTAGAATTCCACATACTGTTGGAAATCTCTTCTAGAGAACTTTCCAATTAAAGGAATCTTATCAGCAACTAAGCTAATATTTTACCTCAAATGATGGCTACAAAGTATCTACATATCTGGAATCACAACCACCAAGGCATGAAGCCCCATGATCAGATTGAGCCTTGTTTGACATCAATGCCAACAATTACATAGGTAACAACCTTCATACCATCAAATTTCCATCAATCTCCCCCTTTGACGTTGATGGAAAGAGTGAAAACTCCCCCTTAGCTTGGCATGGTATGCTCCAATGTCAAATTTCTCCCCCTTTGACATTAGTAACAAAGAAAAATTCACTTGCACTCCCCCTGAACCAATGCAGCCTACTCTGTCATGAGTTCCTTCTACTGAGTAGCTACCACCTCCTACCAAAATGAAGTCATTTGGAGGGAGGAGTCACACTTGCTATCTGTTACCTAAGATACTCAAATGGTTCTCTTGCAAGTAGATTGGTAAAGATATCTTCCAGTTTCTCTTTAGTTAGCACATATACAAGTTTAACAATATTTTTTGCAACTTGTTCCCTCAAGAAATGATACTTGATAGGAATGTGCTTGGTTTTTGAATGCATGACTGGATTTTTTGAGATTTTGATTACATTAGTGTTGTCACACATTATTGGAATGGGATTGGGTAACTCTACATGTATATCCTTTATGGTTTGCTTCATCCGTAGAATCTATGTATAGCAAGTCGCAACAACAATATATTCTGCTTCAGCAATCGATAGAAAGATGGAGATCTGCTTCTTGCTAACACACAATACCAAGCAGACATCCAAAAGTAAAGTTGCACAAGAAATATCATTCTTGTCATATAGACTTCTAGCCCAATTTTCATTTGTGTAGGCCTTCAAATTGAATTTTTTACTCCTGGGATATCACAACCCATACTTTGTTCTACCTTGAAGATATTTGAAAATCCTCTTAATAGCCACCACATGACTTTCTCGAGGATAAGCCTAAAATATTGCCACAATTCCCACTACTTGCATGATATCTTTCCTTGAAGTTGTCGGATATAGTAAGCTTCCTATCATCGATATGTATTTAGTCTAATTTACCTGTGGTGTTGCATCTTCCTTGCACAGCTTATAACCTGTAGTCATGGGTGTGCTGATAGGTTTTTAGTCCTCCATTCCAAATTTCTTCAAAGTTTCCTTGGCATATTTGTATTGAGATATAAAAACTCCTCATGGGGAATGAGTAATTTTTAGACCCAAGAAGAAGGATAGCTCACGAATCTGAAACTTTGTTTGCATACAGTTTGCAAACCGATGCCCCAACTACTCCACATCACTGCCAAATATGATGTCATCCACATACACAACCACTATCAGTAGATGATCATCTTTAGATTTTACACAGATTCAGATAATTATCTAGCCTTTCATACCAGCCTCTAGGGGCTTGTTTCAAACCATACAAATCCTTCTTTAATTTTCATACAAGCCCTTCATCAAAGGAGAGTAGAAAACCTTCAGGTTGCTCAATGTAAACCTCCCCTTCTAAGTCTCCATTGGGAAAGGCAAACTTTACATCCATATGATCAACTTTGATGCTCTTGTGAATGGTAAGAGCAAGGAATATTCTTATGGCTTCTAGTCAAGCTAATGGTGCAAAGGTTTCTCCAATGTCTACCCCTTCTAGCTGGGCATACCCTTTGCAAACCAACCAAGCTTTGTTCCTGATTACTTGACCTTTTCCATTCAACTTATTCCTGAAAACCCACTTGGTTCCAATACTATTTTTCTCTTTTGGTCTTGGGACAAGCTCCCATGTGTCGTTCATTTCAACTTGGTCTAGCTCTTCATTCATGGCTTTCACCTAGAACTTATCTTCACTTGCTTGATAGAGGTTTTTGGGTTCTATTTGTGATAGTAGAGCCAAATTTGCATGTTTTTCATTTCCCCCAAGTATCCTTCTGGTCTTGACACCCTTTCTTTGATCTCCAAGAATCTGAATCTCAGGGTGTTACTTTTGTACATAACTAATAGGCATTCTTGGCCTTGAATATGTGCTTGCTTTGTCACCTTCATTGTATGAATTTCTTTCATTCACATCTGCATCCCTCAACTTTGAACTCTCTTCATCATTTGAGTCCAAGTTACTGTCAGAAGGTTCAGGCTGTGAGCCTACTTCATCAACCACTATGTCAATGCAGTCTTCTATCATCCTTGTCCTCTTGTTGTAGCATCTATACCCTTTGCTTCAAATTCAATATCCTAGAATTATTCCTTCATCAACGCATGATTCAAGATTCCCAAGGTTCTTTTCATTTCTTCTAATGAAGCACATGCTCCCAAACACTATGAGGTGTTTAACTGATGCAGGTATACCCTTCCATAACTCGTATGGAGTTTTGTCATTGTTAGGCCTGAAATGAGTTATATTTAACAATTATACTACTGCTTGAGTTGCTTCTCCCCGGAAGTGGTGAGCCACTTCTGCTTCATCTAACATCGATTTTGGACATTTCCTAGATTATTTGGTTCTTCCTCTCCACAACTCCATTTTGCTGAGGAGTTATGGCCACTGAGAATTTCCTTCTAATACCTTGCTCTTCATAGAAATACTCAACCTATTTTGAGTTGAACTCTCCCATCTATTTGATCTCAAGCATTTTATCTTCAAATATTTCTCATTCTCTACCTGAGCCTTAAAATTCTTGAAGTGCTCAAATTCTTCCAACTTTTCTTTTAGGAGAAGAATCCAGGTAGCCCTTGTGTAATCATCAATGAACAAAATGAATTACCTTTCTCCTTTTAATGCTTTTGTTCTTATGGGGCAACATATATCTGTATGAATAAGATCAAAAGGTCTGGATGAGGAGAACTCTTTCGTTTTGAAAAAAGTCCTAGTTTTCTTTCCAAACTGACATGACTTGTAGATAGTGTTGCCAGGCCTTGAAAATCTAGGTAATCCTTTTACCATGCCTATCTTGCTCATCCTTATCAAGCTATCAAAATTCATGTGTCTGAGCCTCTTATGCCACAATCTTGCATTGTTGGTTTTTCTCAAGTAAAACCTAACCCTTGAGTCATCAAACACATAAATGTTATTGTGAGTCCTGACTACCTTCCCCACTAGTTCTCCATTTTTTATATTCCAAATGTCACAATATTTAGATCGGAAGGTCACATCATAGTTACTGTCACACATCTGGCTAACAATTAGCAGATTGTGTCTGATTCCTTCCACATACAACACATTTTGTGCTTTTGTCTTCTAAGCAAGACTGACCACTCCTTTTCCTTTGATTCTTGCTAGAGCGTTGTTTCCAAAAGTAACATTTCATCCTCTGTCTTTTTCTTTTAGTGAGAGAAACTTTCTCTTGTCTCAAGTCATGTGTTTGGAACAATAATTGTCTACATACCATTTTTTTTCTTTATCATACACTGATAAGACGAGCCTACATGGCATGATATTTTTGGTCTTTTGTTTCCAACTTCTTTTATCCTTTTAAATGTGACTATGTCTGTTATTTTGAGATTTATAAAAGTATTCAAACTTTCTTCTACACTCGTTGGACTTGTAACCAAAATTATTACATTTAAAACATTGAACTTCGCTTTGTAGGGGAGTGAAGGCATTATGATTCCTAAAAGAGGAACCTTGTGACTTAGCAGTTCAGCGTGAATTAAAACTAAGATTTTCATCTCTTTCAACTTTGACACTTCTACAACTAGTAGTTGTGTGTCCAAATATATGACACTTGTAGCAGTGACCATAAAATAAGTAGGCACGCCTATTATTGACTCTCCATTTTACTCGTCCTCCATTGGCAGTCTCCTCTTTGTTCGGCTTCTGTTTTGTCTTCATGAACTCTTTCATGATGATTCCTAATATGACTATGTGGTTCTTCAAATCCTGAGACCTAGACTTTATCTTCTTCTTCTCAATAGAATATTCTTGTTCCTTTGAGTACCTCAGTTCGGTTCTGATTCCTGAGGGCCTTTGATAAATCGGAATATGATTTAGTCTTCTAGTCCCTTTAGAAAATCTCTCACTTATACCCTTCTTGATCTTTTCTTTCTCAAGGTCAGTTCTTAGAGAGACCATCTCTGCTTCAATATACTGGAATTTTTCTTCCCATTCTTGAATCATATCTTGAAGTACCTCTTACTTTTTCTTAGCTTCCTCCAACTCAACCTTTAAACAACAAAAAATAATATTTGCAAATTTTTGAGGTTGTTTCCCTTTTCAACTTGAGCATCGCCTATTTCAACTACTTGTTCTCCTCTTCTATCTTCTCACGATTTCCTTATTCTCCTTTCAGGAGAAGAGCTAGACTATCCTTTCTCTTGATAACCTCTTCAAATTTTTCTTTCTAATATGCAAACTCCTCATTATCTAAGTTATACATTCCTTCTTCTACATGCTCCAACTATTCCTTCGACTGCTTGTTTTTCTTCCTTTCTTTCTTCAGCTCATCAAGGGCATTACTGAGTTCTCCCTCAATATATACCACTCCTTCCTCTTCTTCCTCTTCAAATTCCATAATACCTTATTTCTTGGAGTCTATTTCTAGGGCCATAAGAAGATACTCATTTGACTCATTTTCCGATGAGTCTTCACAGTCTGATTCTGGGTCCAAACTATCCTCTTTGGAATAAAACCCCTTCTTCTTATAGGGTTTCTTGTTCTGAAATGTCTGAGACTTATTTCTAAATTCCTGACCTTATTCTCTTTCAGTCTCCTCTTTTTAAGGGCATTTGTAATAGAAATTTCCAACTCTTCCACAGTCGAAACACTTAAAGGGAAACTTCCCTTTATATTTACTAGAGCCTTGCTTCAGTTTTCTGGCTAGTTGAGACAGATCCTGATCAGATCCACTGCTAGAGAAATATTAACAAACTATGTGTTCCGTGCCCTTATTGGATACTCTAAATGAAGTGTCCTCTGGTTTATATTTCTCCATTCCTACTATCATCTCATAGTATGTGAGAGTACCATGTAGTAGATCCATCTTGAGATCCTTTAGGTTGACCATTGCCTCTATAGCTAATATTTTTGCATTAAATATCATGGGTAGAGATCTTAATACTTTTTGAATGATTAACTCTTCCTTGACTTCCTCACCAAGTCCTCTAATAATATTAACAACTTCATCAACTTTGAGGAAGTACTCAGCTATGCTTTCATTCTCTGTCATCTTCAAGATTTCAAACCTCATTCTAAAAGTATAAAGTTTTTCTTGCTTCACTTTTTCATCTCCATTATGACACTGGTTAAGATTCTCCCACATCTCATAAGCATACTTAGAGTGGATAACCTTCATAAGTTTTGACTGATTGAGACTAGCAAGAATGGCATGCTTGGATTTAGCATTTCTTACATACAGTTTCTTGCCATCTGCATCTATGGGTGGAATATCTAGGACATTGTAATTTATTGGTATTAAGGTCCAAACATCTACCCCCCAGCAACATAAGATATAACTCCATTCTTAATTTCCAAAAGGCATAATCAGCTCCATCAAATACGGGTACCCTATTTGAGTAAACTTCTTGACTCTCTTGCCTATTCATAATTCCTTAAGGATCTACCTTCCAGTGGTTAAATTGTTACTGAAGGAACTTTCTCCAATACCAATTTTTGGAATTAAGGAATTGCTGAGAGGGGGGGTGAATCAATAATTTAAGAAACTCTTAATTTTCTTTTCTTACTGTGCTTATAGTTCTTTCTTATATTCTTTCATACGTGAAATCCTTCATTCATGAAGCATTAAATCTTATAAACTTTCAGAACACATACTCAAACAACAATCTCATGATCAACATACATTTGACACAATGTTTTCACATGGAAACTCAAAGGGAAAAAACCACCAATTTGTTATTTGTTTTATGATGTAATTTAAGCATCAACTTAATTACATATGTTTTTCTGTGAGCGCCCACTCACTGGAGGCACCAACTTGCCAAGAGGCACCAACCTCTTTTGTTTAGCATGCACCAACTTTCCAAGAGGCACCGACCTCTTTTGTTTAGAAAGCAACAACTTGCTAAGAGGCACCAACCTCTTTTGTTTAGCAAGCACCAACATTCCTAGAGGCACCAATCTCTTTTGTTTATCAAGCACCAACTTTCCTAGAGGCACTAACCTCCCAAGTGAGAAGGCACCAACCTATCACTGCCATTGTTTTACTATTTCATACAATTTTCATACTGAAAACATAGGCATACAAATTACAAGTAAAACACCAACTTAACGGCTATCTACAAATTCAACTTCCGCACTCTCATTTCTAAACACTTGTGGAAGTCTTCCTCTTGCTCCCCATTGCAACACTTGCTCTGTGCTTTGCTTTCTCTGCTCATGGATCTCTACTATTTCACCAAAACACTACCCTTGCAACACTCTTATCTATGCTCTGCTTTCTCTTCTTAGGGCTCTCCATCATTTCACCATAGCACTACCCTTGTAACACTCTACTCCAATTCATAGCTCATTACTCTGCACTCTCGCAAGTATGCTCACACAACCAATTATCTCAATGGAGGTTCACATTTTTGTTCTTGTGTTGCTCTTGGCTCCATGTATTCACTATCATCATAAACTACCGCCACACGTGTACTCCAGGCATGGCACCTCATTGTTATACGGATTTACACAAAATCCAGTTTAGTCATTGCATTAAACTCAGATAGATGGGTGGCAATCACTTCTCTCTCATACAACTGACTCTCCATGTTGTGTATTAACTCTTAGTCCTCCTTACATATTTCACAGAGGCTCCCCATACTTCTTTATGGTTCACAGAGATCTAACTGTACATCGTCATGGAGTCTCTAATTTTCATTTATTTACAATGCGTGCACGGGAGGTCTTCAGCCATCAACCTTATAGTTTTTTATTAAAAAACACAACTGTTGATTCATACATTTTAATGGCACCCTATACCATCATATCAGAGATTTTCATTGCAATGTTGTGTGGTGGTGTAACACTATGAAATATTTGATTGCTAACCTTCGATCAAGTCTATCCCCTTTTGCATTAGACCCCTTCTATATCTCCACCATATGACTTGGTTCGGTGATCGATTTCCAACCATTTGGAGCCCCCTATATCGACATTTTTCATTTGTGGCCAAGGTGCCAGCAACCACAAACCTACGATCATCGATCTCTGAATTTTAAGCTCCTTCCACTCAACCCTTACTGCATATATCTCACCAAAGGACCGAGGGTAGTGAGCTGGGGCTTGGCCTTAAGGCGCTAAGTCTTTTAGCTCTCTGTTGGGGGCCTTTGGTTCCCTTATAAAGTGTCACACCCTTGGTTTCTTGTCTTTCCTCTAGACCATGCGCTTACCACATCAGAGCCCCTTATCGGTGATTTCCACTTTGGAACAATTTGTTTTCCATCAAAAATCATCGATCACCAATTGCTGATTGGCACCTTTGTTCAGCCCTAGCCCCTGGTTCCCTTAAGACTTCGCGACCACCTACTATCACACATCCCGACAAAATTTCATTGTGGCACATGAGCCAACCATTACAAACCTCTCATTTCTGATTGCCAAAGTAACATCATCTCATGCCACATGGCATCTTCTGATCAGTTACATGTTTCACTCTGATAGGGCCCATTAGGTCATCCATAAACACTGAAACAACCTAACACATGTCCCTCCATATCATGACATCATGCTAACGCAAGTGGCCACATGACCCTTATCAGAATCAATAAGATCTTTCAACTTGTCCTCATCGAAGCTCCATTGATGATGTCTTTTTTCCTTATCAGAGCCAACCGGATGCCTCTACATGTCCTGCTTGGAGGAGAGAGAAATGGACCTCACATTCTTTGGTTTTTCACCAGATTCCTTTGTATTTTCCTTTTTGGCATCCCCGATGATTTAACAAAAATGCATAGTCCTGACTTATCCCTTGATATTGTGAGACCTCTGACATGCGGGATCATTGATATGAAATTTGTTGGGGCCTCCGATATGTGATTCATTGGGACCTCTAATTCATCGAGACCTCTAATTGCAATTCGTCGAGACCTCCAACTTGCAGGAATTCCAATCTGCGAGACTTCCAATCTATGGGACCTTCGATGCTCTGATATTCCTCACTACACAAGGCCTAAATCATCTTGAACTTCAGTAGGCCATATCTCTCAAACCACAAGTCCGTTTCTAGACTTCCACATACTGGTTGAAATCTCTTCCATAGACCTTGCCAATTAAAGGAGTCTAATTAGCCACTAAGCCCATCTTCTGCCGCAAAATATGGCTCCAAAGTATCTACCTAGTTGGAATCACAACCACCAAGGCATGAAGCCCCATCATCAGGCTGAGTCTTCTTTAACATCAATGCCAACACTTACACAGCCAACCACCTTCATACCACCAAATGTCCAACATATGGGTTCTACTCTAGCTCTAGTTCATATTGGTATCATGGTAATCATCGCTATCATCCTTACAAGAGGAGTGATAGAGGATAGTTTTAGATGAGTTCAATAAATCCAAGCCGCCTACATTTGATGGAAATTTGAAGAAATCGAAAGATGTAGAGGCATGGTTTATTGGAATGAATAAGTTCTTTGAGTTGCATGATTACACAAAGAACATGAAGACCAGGATAATTATTTTCAACCTCAAAGGGAAAGAAAACATTTGGTGGGAAGATGTGAAGCGGGTCAAAGACATTAGGACACAGGAGTTGAGTTGTAATGGATTCAAGATACTCTTCAGGAATAAGTATTTTTCATAAAGGTACTATGACGGAAAATACAAGGAGTTCTATGAGCTAAATATGGGGTCGATGAAAAATGAGGAGTACTTGACTAAGTTCATGGAGTTGTTGAGGTATGTGTCATATCTTAAGGATGAGAAACCAAAGTTCAGATATTTATCGATGGATTTCCATTGGAATTTAAGGATTGGATTGAATATGATAAGCCTTGGTCACTAGAAGAAGTCATTGGGAAGTTGAAGCCCTGTTATGAGAAATTGAAGCATAAGACCGAATCTAAGCAGAGTTGGAAAGAGAATGAAAAAGCTAAAGGTAAATGGCCACTGAAGTGAACAAAACCTTAGGATATAGGTGAGAAAGAGAATGTTGTTCCTTACAATAAGTTTAATGCAGTATAGAAGGTACATGGATCACATCCTGGAGATCAGCATAACAAAGGTGATGGTAGGAGACAGTTGCAGTGTTAGATATGTGGCAAGGAACATGTTAAGAATTATTTTTTGTCATATTAGGGTGGTAGGCCTCAGATCTACAGTGCTCAAGAGGCACAGAAAGTTGGGGATGTTGGATAGAGCATTCCTCATATTTATGCAGCATTGGATAACATGCAAGAGGATAACCAGGCATCTATTATTGAGATGGAAGGTAAGCTCTATAATTGAGTTGTTTCTATTTTTATTGAAATTGAATCTAATTATAGTTATGTTAACGCCGACCCAGTGGATAAATGTGGTTTGATAAAAATAAGTTCATGCACAATCTTGGTTGGTAAAATTAGCTACAGGTACTAAGAAAAGTGTTTATCATTAAGTAAGAGCTTGTGCATTTGAGTTGAACAGTATGCCTATGTTAGTGCATCTGAATGTTCTTCCATTGGGATCAAACAATATTCTTATGAGTATGTATTGGTTGTATCTTCACAAGACTAAGGTGGATTGTTATGAAAAGGATATTGAGTGCTTGGATGATAATGGAGAACATACGATCTTGTAGGGTAAGAAGAAGTCGACATCAGTTAGAATGGTTATATCTATGTAGGTAAAGTGTAGTCATAGGAAAGGGTGTGTCTTGTTCGCAATTCATATTTCCAGTGATAAATTTAAGGAAGTTAAGGAAGCACAAGTATTAAGTAGGTCTTTAGTTTTATATTATTTTTAAGATATATTTCCAGTATAGATTTTAGAGTTATCACCTCATAGAGTAGTGGACTTTTCTATTGAGTTGGTACCAGGAGCATCACCAACTTTAAAGGCACCTTATAGGATGAGAACTCCAAAGTTAGTTGAATTGAAGTTGTAGTTGAAGGAAATGCTTGACAAGGGATAAATTAGGCCAAGTGTACCATTTTTGGGTGCACCAGTATTGTTTGTGAGGAAGAAGGATGGTACTCTCAAGTTGTGCATTTATTACAGGTAGCTCAACAAGGTAAAAACTAAGAACATGTACCCTTTTCGAGGATTGATGAATTGTTTGACTAGTTGAAGGGAAAAACAATGTTCTTGAAGATTGATCTGAGATCAAGATATCATCAAGTACACATCAAAGAAGAGGACATCTACAAGACTGCTTTCTGGACCAGGTATGGCAATGATGAGTTTGATGTGGTTCCTTTTGGTTTGACTAATGCTCTATTTACTTTCATGTGTTGATGAATAGTTTGTTGCATCCTTATTTGGACAAGTTTGTGATTTTATTCATTGATGATATATTGATATATTCTAAGAATGAGGAAGAGCATGCTAAACAATTAGCAACAGTATTGAGATTTCTAAGATAACATCAATTGTATACCAATATTATTAAATGAAATTTCTTTAAAATAGAGGTACATTATTTGGGACATGTTGTTTCCAAGGAAGGCATAGTAGTGGATCTAGAAAATATCAGAGCTATCATGGAATTGGAAGCTCCTAGGAATGTGGATGAGGTTAGATAATTCATGGGATTAATAGTTTATTACAGGAGTTTCATTAGGAATTTATCACAGATTTCTTATCTTATTACATCATTACAATGGAAGGGGAAGAAATGTCACTAGATAGAGGAATGTTCAGCCAATTTTGAGCAGTTGAAACAATTGCTTACAAATGCTCCAATGCTAAATATTGCAGATGTAGAAAAAGAGTTTGTGGTGTGTACAAGTGCTTGCAAGGTAGGACTTAGTGGAGTACAGATGTAGGAAGGAAATGTGGTATCCTACGAGACAAGGAAACTAAATGAACATGAGAAGAACTATGTGACACATGATCTTGAGTTGGCAGCGATCATTCATGCATTAAATATGTAGAGGCACTATCTTCTTGGTAGGAGGTTTGTGTTGATGAGTGATCACAGTGGGTTGAGATATATTTTTTGACAAACTTAATTTGAATGTCTAGAAAGCTAGGTGTTTGGCCATCCTCAGTGAGTTTGACTTTGATATCAGGTACATTAATGGTAAGGAGAACATGGTTCCAAATTATCTTAGTAGAAGAATATAGGTAAATCACATTGCAACTATGAGTTCATATGGGACAGATTTACATGATCATATATTACAGGCAGGATAATGAGATGATAGGTATTGGGAGATTAACTACAAGTTACAATAGTAGGGTACAAGTGAATATGATGTGGATTATCATCTCACAGTAGATTGTTTTCTCAAATTTAGGAACAAGATTTATTTGTCAGAAAAAAGTGAGATCAAGAAGCTTATTTCACGGGAATTTCATGTTAAGTTGTATTCAGGTCATCTAGGATATCAGAAGACATGAAGAAATGTGAATAATTTCTACTATTGGAAAAATCTAAAGAAAGAGGTATTTGAGTTTGTCGCAAGTTGTTTGTATTGTCAACAATTAAAAATAGAGCATAAGCATCCAGGTGATTTACTACAACTGATTCCAATTCCAAAGTAGAAATGGGAGTTCATTTCCATGGATTTCATCATAGGTTTGTCAAGGACATCTAGACAACATGATTCCAACATGGTCGTAGTTGACCGGTTGACTAAGGTAGCTCACTTCATAATAGTTAAGTCTACTTATTTAGCTAGTGAGGTAGTGCATGTATTCATCAAGGAAATAGTGAGATTGCGTGGCATTCCTAAGAAGATTATGTCTCATAGAGATGTTAAGTTCATTTCCAGGTTTTTGAAGGATTTGTTTACAGGTTTGGATACAGAGTTGGCCTTCAATACAGCTTATCATCTGCAGATAGATGGACATAAAAATAGGGTCAATAGGATTCTAGAGGACATGTTGAGGATGTATGTTATGCACCATAATAGGAAGTGAGAGGAGTAGCTTTCACTAATTGACTTTGCTTACAATAATGGGTATCAAGAGTCACTATGGATGAGTTTGTTTGAGGCACTTTATGGGAAGAGTTGTAATACTCCCATTTGATGGAGTGACTGAGTGAATAGGCTATTGATTAGACCAGACATGTTGGCAGAAATGGAATAGGAAATGCATGTTATCAAGAAGAATCTAAAGGAAACATAGGATAGACAAAAGAGTTATGCATACCAACACAGGGCATTTAAGGAGTTTCAAGTTGGAGAGCATGTGTACTTTCACATCAATCCCAAGAGGAGCTCCTTTAGAATTGGGTCATGTGCTAAAATGACACCTTGGTATTGCAAGCCTTTTGAGATCCTTGAGAGGATTTGACCAATGGCCTCGAGACTTGCACTGCCTTTGACAGTGAAAGTCCATGATGTTTTCCATGTTTCATTTCTTAAAATATATATGAAGGATGTTGATCATGTGATTGACTAGTTTGTATTGCAAGTGAAGCCATAAGGAGAATTCTAGCCAAAACCTCAATGCGTATTGCAACGGAAACAACGCATGTTCTAGAACCAAGAAATTAGGCAAGTTAAAGTTCAATGGAAGCACTATGGACTTGATGAAGCTATATGGGATATGGTTGATCAGATGTGGACTATGTATCCTTCATTTCTTTCCAGTTGAGGCAAAGGAGTTTTGGTATATGTACATATTTATGTATGGTTATTTTTGTGAATACCACAACAAGTTGTTTTATAGAGATCCAATAAGGGGTATGGTTACCATGTTGTTATGTTTTTCATGTTGGCTTTTCTTTTTAGGAGGTTGTTCATTGTAAATACTACATCGCGCTAAGTTATAAAGCTCCATGGGAAATATATTTTGGTTTTCAGTGGTCTTGATGGTCATAGGTGTCATAGAACACTAAGAATGGTGTTCCCCTAAGGGGGAGATGTTTGTAAAAGGCCTCAATTAAAAGTTCATGTAATAAAGTTAATAAAGGCAAAATAACACCAAGGTCACGAGACATGTATTCGAAGTTTAATGTTGGTCAAAACAACCTATTGGGTGTTCATTTGGTTTATATGGCTAAGGAAAATGGAAAATGCAGTGGAAAAGGAAAAGAGGTATTTATTTATGAAAATAAAGGAAATTGGCAGAAAAGGGAGATGAAAGGTCACAGGTTTGCATGAGAGGGAAATTGAAGGAAAAATAGAGGAAATTGAAGAAAATAGAGCCATCAATAATAAAAAGGATTTTGAGGATTAGTTCACCGCAAGGAAAATTTTAGGGGCTAATATTCACAAGTGGGCTAATTTTCCATGCTTTTTCCAAAAAAAGGATTCATTGATTTCCATTGTTTCTAAAAATTATTCGCCCAAATTCTACCTTAAAAATCACCAAAATTATTTTACCTTAAAAAATTGCCAAAATTATTTTACCTTAAAAATCGCCAAAATTTTATATAGAGACTACATAAAATTATTAAAAATTTGAATATTTGTACAAAAATATTACAAATTGCATATTATGGACTAGTTAGATTCGCCAAGGTTTCTAAACTTTAAAACAAATTTCCATCCATAAAATTTTCCCTTGTTCACAACCTTTTGTTAGTTCAGTTTTGGAGCTTTCTCTATTCTCTCATACTATTGTACACTTAGAGCATTCTTGGAGCACTCTAGAATTGGAGAAAGAAGGATAATAAAGCAAAGGAAATTAAGGGGCAAGCAAGGAAAAGTTGGATCAAATAGCTTCAACAGGAACACTTGCAGGTAACAAGTTGCATGTGTGATTTCTTCATTGGTTTGTGCATGCATGGTACATGCATGTGTGTATTTGGTTCTCTTGTTCTCATTGGCAAGCATTTTTCTAGGTGTGATAGTGGTTTTAGCCTTGCCTTTCCATTTTTGTATAGCCATGCTGTGATGGGGTTCTTTCACTTGGTTGAGCTTTGAATTGTTAGACGGTTTTGGAACCAAGTGAGGTGGTCTTGGGAAAATTCCCAAAGGCCTAGGAATCCCTTGACTAGTTTTTGCGAGATTGCGGTAAAGCTTGAGGGTGGAGACAGGAAAATTCCTCACGGTATTGGTGAAGAAATTCTGAGGCATCTAAGCTTATTTAGGGCCTAGTGATCCCTTGACCAATTTTGGTGGGATTGCGAAGCTTGGTAGTGTATGTTCTTGTTTTGGGCTTAGTGATCCCTTGACCAGTTTTGGTTGGAATATGGTAAAGCCTAGTTGTTTATCTACTCATTGGGCCTAAAAATCCCTTGACCAATTTTGGTAGGATTGCAGTAAAGCCTAAGGGTGGAGGTGGTTTAATCTCCGTAAAGCCATGGTTTTTTGTTGTGATTCCCACATTCATGCTTGGGATATGGCATGGGGGTGATTGGCTAAAAAAAAAATTTGGTTCAACCCAATCTATGTTCAGGTGGTATGTGGAAGTCCCTGACTTGGTTGACGTTTGCATATGTTAATAAGAGTTATTTCCTCTTGTCTTTCATGATTATTTGTACCTTTTATTATGTGCCTTTCATGGTTTTTCTATCATAGGTATTATTATGGTTATATGTTGGTTATAAGCATGGCTTAGTAACAAGTTTTAGTTATGGCTCTTGACATGTTTGATTAATTGATGAATGGTTAATGAATGCATGAGCTAACAAATTTTATTGTAGCTATTATGAGAGGGAATTAGACCTTCTTGATGATTTTCAAATAAGTATCAAACCCCTATGTTCAAATAGGCATTCATTACCTATAGATTACATGTTCTCAATATGTTTGACGAAATGATTGTCATGGTTAGGCTTGGATAGGTAAAGTTTTTTATTCAAGTTTTATTGAATGGATTTGTCATCATGTTATAAATGATTCTGAAAAGTCTCACAGAGTTGTAGGCAATGATTTGGAGGTTAACCTAGAAATGAGGCTCAAAATTAGGGACCACGGGCTCTAAACTAGACATTTTGAGCTGCAACCACTAGGACGTAGGCTTATGAATGTGGTTGGAGGCTCCCAACTGCATGGAATCCTTGTTGTGGCAGACATTGAGGGATCATGGGAACGAAAATGGGGTCCAGCTCAGGATTTGGCCACCTGGGTAGTTACTCAGCCTGTGAGTGACCTATAGACCCTATAGGATGTGTTGAAATGTTAGTTTGTTATCAGTTGTCGGTCTCACCTCCTTAATGGGACCTAGGAGGTTGGGTCATGTCATATTATCTCTTTGTCTCAAGTTTACCCCTGCAGTCTGGTGAAAGTGGGTAAATGTGGGAGGGGTGCGTTACACCAAGGAATTTGCAATGTGAGAAAATAATAATTTAATTGTTAGAACCTAATGGGTTTGGAAATAAGGAATAATTAAATGATATAGGGAAGGTAAATAATGCATGAAAAATACCGGTTTAAATCCTATCATTATATGCTAGTCTCAAATGTGTACCTTAATTCCCATGCATGTTGAACAAACCATTTATTTCCTATTCTAAACACACATGCAACAAATAAAAAACCATACTACCTTATATACATATATACAAGGCTTGATGTAGTCAATTATGCTATTCTATGTAGTGCCCACTATTTGTCATAGACCGAGGACTCATATTGACATGTATGAACTCATGGCATATTGTCAAAAAATTATGGCATGTTGTTATAGCCTATCTTAGCCACATTGAATCAATTGGAGAGACCTTTTACTTATTAACCTTAATGCATAAATTTTCCTCATGGTTTTGCCTCTTTTATAGCAAAGAAATTATTCCTAGGCTAACATCCTACATCCAAACTATGGTTCATAGTCTACAACTTGGTTTCTTTGTTATAGGTTTCCGTTTTATAACCTATGTCTTTATTGAAACATTTATATTTTTTCATTCCCAAGGAGATAAACTCGACCTACTTGTCCACAAGTTGAACAGAGACGAATTATTGTAGAAGATTCCTAACTTATCAAGACCCTATAATTCTATATACATCCTCCCGAAGAGTGCAAAAGTGCTATATAATTATATCATGTCAAGAGGAGAAGAATTAGTTGAAATTTGTGATAGAGATCTGGCATATTGTTTGGGTGCTTACAATTATCTCTAGGGGGAGAGTAGGATTGTAAGTTGAGGAGGAGGACTCCCATTTTTAAGTTATATTGTATTCATTTGTCTTTTTAATGAGGGTATATTATTTCCCTTCTTGTGATTATCATGTTGGACATAAGGAAAACTTGCTTTGTTTAGTTGTTCTTCTGCAGATGAGTTTTGGATTAGAATTTCTATGAGTGAGATATTTGTTGAGATTGCAACAAGATGATGGAGCTTAGTGAAAAGAGTCGCCTTCACTAAGTGGGCCCGTAGGCAAATTATGGCGCAAAGTATATTTTTAGACTATGTCTATTTTTAGACATATGGATCATGTCTATTAGTTGCGGGATGCTATTTATGAATGATTGGTCAAGTTGGAAAAAATAGATGGACTTCTATTTTTCGACAAAAATGGTGACACTATCAAGTCTAATTATAGAGCAGTCAAATATTATTAGCTTATAATAATATTTAGACTATAAACTTTATCTTATTCTCTTGGAGCACTTCAATTTGAGCTACAGATGTGGCACATGCAGCTATCAGAAGGAAATACATTTTCTTTGTGGGTCAGTTGAGTTGTTGCATGCATGACTTCAGTTAGAACTCAATCAATTGAGTCTGGTGGAATTGATTGTGGAGTTGATGGAGCTGTGTTCAGTTTGACTTGGTTAAACTAGTTGTAATTAGTCTAACTGCAAATAAACTAATGATGAGTTGTTAAACTAATTATTAACTCATAATTTAACTAAAGAATACATTAGTTAACTTAGTTGCATGTCAGTGCATGTTCAGTTTAGTAGGGACAGGTGTTAGAGGATCAGATTGCTATCAGTTGTGACTATAGTTGTGCATGAGGATTTGCACAATCAATGAGATTGAGTTATGCCAATGAGAATTGGCCAATACCAAGTGATTATAGCCTCTGCTCACGTGATTCC